>ML805037.1:251572-268448 GCA_009831015.1 Picea engelmannii | reverse complement strand
TTTTTTTTAATTGTGATGGTATTGGTCACTTTGCTAACAAATGTACTCATAAGAAAAATAAGAGGAATGATGAAGATTACTCAAATAGCAAACAAACATATAAAGGCAGAAGAACCACAAAGAAAGTTTTCAAGAAAATCTTGTGCACCAAAGAAGACATCTCATCATCAGATGAAGATGAAGTCATTGGAAGTGAGACAGAAAGAGTTCTAATCATGGCAGTTGAATACTTTGACAAAGAAGACACCAAAGAAGAATATGAAGAGGCCGAAGAAGAATATGAAGAGGAAGAAGTTGACTACCGAGAATAATTTTTGTGTGCCATAGAAGTTATAAGAAGAGAAAAGAAGAAAAACAAGAAGCTACAAGAGGAACTAGAAAATAAAGAAGACACTCAGGAACTAGAACAAATGATCACAAATTTGAAGGTTCAAATAGAAGAAGATAAAAGAATTGAAGAAGCACTCAAAGAATAGCTAGAAGAAAGAGATAGGATCATTGGAAATTTAGAAGCAAATATTGTCACATTAAGAAAGGATATTCAAAATAAAAATATGCAAAACAACTCAAAAGTTTTGGATAACATTATCAACAGTCAAAAACCTCATCATGACAAGTCCAAACTTGGATACAATTAGACAGAAAATGTATCAAGCTCCAAAAAAATAGAACAAGAAACATATCCAAAAAGCTATGAAGAAACAATCAAAAGGGATAGGAAGACCTACAAAGAATATTACAGGGACACTCCTCCACCGAGAAGATTCATATTTCAGAATTAACAACTGATATATAGGACTCAGGAAGAAGAAGGATTCAAAAGAGGAACTCCTTTAAGAATATCTTCAACACCAAGGTATTAAACTATCTTTTTTGTTTTATGTTATGCATGCACTAATTTTGGATATAAATCTATGAATTGCAGAGCTAACAACAGGAACATAAACAAATTTGAAAGCCATACACAAAAGGGTTATCCAAGAAGGCCTAGTCAAACACAGAGAAGAAGTTACAACAGGTTTGAATCATTGAGCACTGATGGGGAATGATACAAGTGTAACAACTTTGGACACATGGCCAAAGATTGCATAATGACAGTTCCTCCTAGAGAACCACAACAGAACAACAACAGTCACAGACAAGAACCTGAGAAGAGAACATGGATAAGAAAGCATAACCAATATAGCAATGAAGAATGCACAATCGCTCTACAATATAAGCAAAAGAAACGCGCTTGGTATGTTGAAAGTGGTTGTTCAAAACACATGATAGGTTATAAATACAAGTTTTTTACATTAATAAAGGAAAGAGATGGATCAATCTCCTTCGAAAATGATGATTCAGCTAAAATCATTGGAAAAAGCATAGTCAAAATTGGAAACAAGAATACCAAGGCAGAAAATGTTCTACTAGTAGAAGATATGAAACATAATATTCTAAGTGTGAGTCAAATGTGTGACCAAGGTCATAAAGTTACCTTTGATTCACAAAAGTGTGAGATAAGAAAAGAAGGTTCGGAAAAATTGATTGCAACAACTACAAGAACTTCAAGCAACATATATGTATTAAGTGAATTTGGAAATGAAAAGTGTTGTCTAGGAAAGGAAGATGAAAGTTGGCTATGGAATAAAAGAATGGGTCACATACACTTTGATAACCTTGTCAAAGTCAACAAAAAGGAAGAATTTAGAGAAACTCCCCAGGTAACGAAACAAACCAACACCTTATGCAAGCATTGTCAACAAGGAAAGCAAACAAAGACCAGGTTTAAATCAAAGGAATATTCAACGAAAAGACCACTAGAAATTGTGCATATTGATCTAGTTGGACCAAATACAACAAAGGGTTTAAAAGGTGAGAAATAATTTATGTTATTAGTTGATAATTATACAAGAATGAATGCAGTTTGCTTTCTCAGAAATAAGTTAGAAGCTTTTGAAAAATACAAGGTCTACAAGGAAATGGTTGAAAATGAAATGGATTCAAAAATCAAATGTTTGAGATCTGATAATGGAGGAGAGTTCACTTCAAAGGAATTTATGGATTATTGAAACAGACATGGAATAAAAAGGCAATTCTTCATTTCTAGGACACCTCAACAGAATGGAGTTGTTGAAAGAAAGAATAGGACAGTACAAGAAATAGCTTGAACAATGCTAATGGATTCCAAATTGATAGATATCTTTTGGACACATGCAGTACATAAAATGGTTCACATTCAAAACAGATTAATGCTTAGACAAAACACTGACAAAACTCCCTATGAGCTATGGAAAGGAAGACCAACAAATGTGAAGCACTTCAGAGTATTTGGAAGAAAATGCTACATCAAAAGAGAAGATGGAAGAATGGGAAAATTTGTCTCTCATGTGGACAAAGGAGTACTTGTTGGTTACTCAAGTACAAGGAAAGTATACAAGTGTTACAATGTGAGTTTGAAAGAAGTTGTTGAAATCATAAATGTAACAATTGATGAAATAGGTAGACAAGAATTAAAGGAAGAATAAAATGAATCAATGTAACAACTTTATGAAGAAGAAGCAGAAGATGAAGAAGAAGTAGAAGGGGAATATGAAGAGGATCAGACAGAAGTAGAAGAGAAATTTTAGCAAGTGCCTCCAAATAAACCTAGCAAACGAGTACAAAAGAATCATCCTTCCGATCAGATTATCCGAAACAAAGATGTAGGAGTTGAGACTAGAAGAAGAATCTGCTCACCAAAATAAACACACCTAGTACTCTCATCTACGATTGAACCAAACATTTTTGAAGAGGCCAACAAGGATGAATTTTGGAATAAGGCCATGGATGAATAATTGGATCAAATAGAGAAAAATGACACTTGGGAATTGGTTCCAAGACCAAAGAATAAGCATGTGATTGGCACAAAGTGGGTATTTAGGAATAAATTGAATGAAGATGGACAGGTTACAAGGAAAAAAGATAGATTGGTATGTAAAAGATACACACAGGTTGAAGGAATCGAATTTTAAGAGACATTTTCCCCAGCTTCCAAAATGGAAGCAATTTGATTGATTTTAGCTTATGCATGCTCCAAGAATATTAAAGTGTATCAGATGGATGTAAAATCAACTTTTCTGAATGGGGAGCTTGAAGAAGAAGTCTACATTGAACAACCAGAAGGATTTTAGTTTTCGTAGAATGCAGATTACATGTGCAAATTGAAGAAGGCCTTGTATGGTCTAAAACATAGATGATTTTAGGGGCTAAATTTCGCAAATGGGCTAATTTTCCATGGTTTTCCCAAAAATGATTCTCTAATTTTCATTTTTTCTAAAAACGATTCGCCCAAATTCCATAGAATAAAACTAATTTACCTTAAAAATTGCCAAAAATTTATAGAAACTATATAAAATCCTTAGAAATTTGAATATTTTTACAAAACTATAGCCAAACATTTTACATTTTGCATATGAAGGACTAGTAAGATTAGCCCATGTTTCTACATTTTAATATAAATTTCCATCCTTAAAATCATCCTTGGTCTAAAACAGACTTCTAGAGCATGGTACTCTATACTGGATAAATATCTACAACAGGCAAGGTTCAGAAAAGGAAGTATAGACAACAACCTCTACATCAAGATAACTCAAGATAGCATTTTATTAATTTAATTTTATGTTGATGATATTATTTTTGGAATCAATGATGAGAGGTTAAGGTAAAATTTGCAAAGGATATGCAGAATAAATTTGAAATGTCATTACTCGGAGAACTATCCTTCTTTATGGGTCTTCAAATACGTCAAAGCAACCAAGGAATTTATATTTCTCAAACTAAGTATATCAGAGAAATGATAAAGAGGTTTGGAATGGAAGATTGCAAACTAGTTATCACTCCTATGAAAACCAATTGCAAGTTGATAGAAGATGATGACTGAAATTCTACATACTAGAGGCAATACAGGTCAATGATTAGCATATTACTATATGTGACAACATCCATAATAGATGTAATGCGGGCAGTTGGAAAGGTGGCACGATTTCAAGCAACACCAAAGGAATTACATATATTAGCAGTGAAGAGGATTTCCAGATATCTCAAAGGAACAAAAGAGTTTGGATTATGGTATCCAAAAGGAAAGGATCTATCACTTATTGCCTACATAGATGCATATTGGGCATGTTTCATTGATGATTGACGAAGCACCAGTGGAGAAAAGTTCTACTTGGGTGAGTGTTTAGTATCATGGCTAAGCAAGAAACAATCATCGGTATCGTTATCTACAACAGAGGTAGAGTATATTGTAGCAGAAGCATGTTGTGCACATGTTCTATGGATGAAACAAACTCTGATAGATATTCAAGTTGAGTATGATGATCCCATTCCAATCTATTGTGATAATACAAGTGCCATCAATATCTCAAAGAACCCATTGATGCACTCCAAGACGAAGCACATTCCAATCAAGTATCACTTTCTACGGGAACAAGTTTCTGAGAAGAACATCGGATTTGAATATGTGGGCACAAAATACCAAGTGACGTACATCTTTACAAAACCGCTTCCAAGAGAATCCTTTGAGTATCTTTGCTAGATACTCGGAGTAATTTCTACTCTAAAATGAATGCTTTTGAATGCTTATCTTATATGTATTCTATCTACATGAGGAAGCACAATAAAGAGGACAATTCAAGTCGGGAGATCAGTTTCAGGAAGAGTTCAGTAAGGGGGAGTTTCCCCAAGGAAATTTCAGTTTAGGGGAGCATCCCTAAATGGAAATTGGAAATATACCTTTGCCATTGATGACAAAGGGGGATAAATTTATCAGATGTAGAGGACATAGGCATGGTTCCATAGGGAGCGATGGTCAAAGGGGGAGCATGAGTCATATGACTTCAGTATTTCATCAAAGTGTTTCCATCAATGCCAAAGGGGGATATTGTTGATTAATTGGGTTGGTTTTCATTGATGTCAACCCTTGAAGAAAGTCTGGTAGAGAATTCTGGTAGCACAAAGGTTTGGGTAATGGACCTAATTTTTTTTTATAGATAATGATATGAGTTTTGATATATTTGTAGTTAAGACTATTCTATATGGATAGTACATGTCATGCCATTTTCGGTGGTATGTTGAACGTCACATAACTCCTCACGGTTAGCGAGTTAAGGCCATGTGAAGTTGGAGAACCCTCATGGGTCATCTAGAAGCCCCCAAAGGTCAAAGTAGTCAAAGTGTTTCCAAAGAAGAAATTATTTAAATAATAAAGTGAAGTGATGAGTGTACTATAGTCAAAGTGGATACAAAATAAAATTTTTAAATAATAAAGTTAATGGAGAAATACTAAGCGGACAAGTGGTTAGAAGTGGGTTAATCCTAAAATAAGGAAAATGGTTTAAGATGGTTAGAAGGTAACCCCTTGAGGAAGCTACATAAAAGTATAAATAAGAGGCAAGGGTCTCTCATTTTAATCACACTTGAGCATATTGAATATCTAAAAGTGACTGAGGTAACCAAAGGATATATAAGCCGAATTTCAGAGTGAAGGTGAAGTAAAGAAGGCCAAAATTCAAGGGAGGATAAATTATTTTGATGATGCTTTCTAAGGTATGTTATTTATAGGTCATCTCACCATTTTTGCAATAACTTTTTTTTAGAATGATTCAGACCGTGAAATTGGGAGGCCATTGAGGAAACATATCTGAGTAGTTGTGATACAAATTTCATCTTGTGGTTCATTGTATTTTTGGGGTTACACTTCGTGGAAAATAGGGTTTGTGGCTAGTCTTGAAACTAGTCTAAAACATGTGTTTCGGGTAAAAATGTCATAAATTCTTCATAACATATCCAAATTTAGTAATACTAAATGTATTGGTTAGGGTACATTCGGTAGTATTGTTTTTACCATTTTCATATCTATACAACAAATATTCTTTGCAGGGCATTCTCTACAAGTTCGGTCTCTAGAATAAGACAGAATTCAACAAGGTATGCCATGTTTTCTATAGCTCCTTTTATGAGAGGTTCCAAGTAGTGAAATATGGAGGAATTACATAAAAGACACTGAAGAAAATTATGTACCATTTTCAGATATTTATTCATTACAGGTACATAGTTATGATTATTGCAAGTTAGGGTTGTTGACTAATCCAAAATTAGTCATGTGAGACTAAAGTAAAGTTTTGATAAAATGCTAGTCTCTTGTTAAAGTTAATGAAGATTTGCAAGTATGTGATCATATACACTGGGTCTATTACAGAATTTGGATGATGAAATTGATGAAGGATTTTGGTTGAGGTACATTTTGGTGCATGGTTGATGCACTTGTTTATGGTATAGGCTGATTATAGATTGAGGTACAGGTTGGTGCATGGTTGATGCATTTGTTTATGCTACAAGTTGATTACAGGTTGTTTCGTACAGGTTGGTGCATGGTTGATGGTGCATACCCCGCCCCCTTCCCTCTGGATTCGGCACTGAGCGACCTCTCGGTCTAGGATCGTTCAAGTCACCGAACTGAATGGTTTGTTAAGCTCCTGATGGAACCAATTTAAATTCAGATGGGACCTTATCCCATTCGATGCAGGTTGTATGGCACCAACAGACCCTCTCTTTATCGCTTTTCAAATCTTAACACCAACGGACCCTATCTCTCCATGATACGCTCCCTCCTTGATGTGACCATGGACTATGACCGTGAGCTAGCTCCCTTCGCGATCCCGTGCTTTGAAGATTTTGTGAGTTGCTTACTCCCTTTTTCCCAACTGTTGAATCGTAGAATTCTCCAATCCAAATCTACAGTCCACATTCCTCTTTCGATCGATGGTTGAGAATGAATCATGAGTTTGAACTTCGCAAGTCCTCTCTTCTCCCAACTCTTCTTCTCCCGATTTTTGAATCAGTGAAATGTCGATCCAACTCCACGTGTCCTATCTCAATGGACATCTAGGATTTCTTCGGCTCTCAGTTCCTCGAGTATTCTCCCTCTTGCCTTTTCTCCGAAGGGTTCATCCCTTGAAGTACGTGGATCTATACCACATTCCCTTCCAGATCCAATGACTTGGATTCGAATCTTTCTTCGCGACTTCACAAAGATCCTTGTTTTCTCTTGGAAAACCTCTCGATCTTCTGCCACCTGTCTCCTCCGACAATGGGCGATTTCACAGCCTTCAAGACTTTGACAAATCTTCGACCCCTTTTGCACACTTAGCGCAAATCCCTCTTTCAACACTTAGGCTATTCTCAAACTTCTTCTGCACTCCTTGCAGAGTTCTGTGCAAACTCTACTGTAACTTTTGTTGGCTTGAAAACCTTCACGGTTCCCTATTTTACTAAGTCCTTTAGCAGACTTTCTCATGCCCTCCTGGTAGCTTCCTGCTCTTCCTCCTGAGCTTGTAAGATGGAATTATGTCTCCTTGACGCACTCCTTGCACTTGGTTCAGATTTTCGACGAGTTCTCCCTTAACCTATCTGAAGGGTTTAGGGCATCTCTTTCCTTTTTCGATTCACTCTTGTAAAGGCTTCCTTCCTTAGAGTGTTCAACAAACCTAGGGTTCTCTTAAGGATTCCAACACCTCATAATGTGTTTTTCTAGTACACACTCACACTAGCTCGATGCCCTCCTCACAGAGTCTTTCAGAGTATTTAGTAACTCTACATTGTGTTTCCTCCTACACGGTCTTTCTTTCCAAGGTACTTAACCGCCTTGAAATTTCCTCCAAATTCTGTGAATTATCCTGGTGTGCCCTCCTGGCAGCTTCTCTTATGACTCCACTGAATTCAAAGATGCACTCCTTGCATCATCTCATAGAGTTTCCACCCTCTGTCGCACAGTCCTTGCACTTAGCCTAGAGAACCAAACATAACTCAACACACTTACATATAGAAAATTTTATCTCTATCCCTACAGATGATTTATAACATTCATATACAACTCAATTTCATACAATGACATTCATAACACAACATCCATTACAAAGAAATTGATAACAAGAAAAACTGTCATTTTCTATTAATGGTTGAATGTTCATTACAATAGTGGAGTTTGAGCTACTACTGAGTCTTGGCTCTCTGTGTTTCTCTCCCTATATCCTATGCATCTACCTACAACCACCTCTACTTGGAAAAAATACAAATATTTATACAAGAGGGGCTCGACAAGCTTCCCTCCAAGATAAACTAGTGGTGTCAAATCACCATTCAAAACGCCAGTCTAAGGGGAAAATTACAATGATGTAAATTTGCTCCAAATCGGATGCAGATCCCTCCTAACATCAACCACTTAATGGTGACCTTATCTCTAGCTTGTTTGAAGGCACAACATGGCTCTTCCAACCTGTAGGCATTAATTGCCTTGATTAGGCCTTAGATTCTCAAAGGAAAAATGAGAGAGTGGCACCTCTCCCTTCCTTGAATGCACACCATGCATGTTAATCGACTGACGCGTGCTGAGGTGGTGCGATGCTCCTGCATCATACTTCACGACTACGAAAATCATGATCTCCTGCTTTTTGACGATTAAAAACGTCAACGAAGTTTCGCCCGCAAAGTGTTCCTAAAGCCTATTATTAGAAGAGTTAAATAATACTAGTAGGTGGGACCCCTTGTATTTTGGAGATCATGTCTATTCATATGTGATGTTGTGATGATGTTCGACATGGATTACATGGTTAATGAGATCTTGTTTTTATGGGCTATGGTTTGAGGCTTATGAATTATTGGTTCTTTGTGTTACTATGGCCTATGCTATTCATTGACACCAGTGCTACCTGTTCTTGGAAAACCTGCATAGCTGACATGTTAGTAACATATACAATCAATTGAAAAGAAATGAAAACAATGCAACAAATGCAAAGGGAATATTTTGAACTATGCTAGGTGCTATACTACATGCATGAAGGATTTAAATGATTATGATTAAATCCTAGCTAGCAAGTAATAGTTATGCGATTTGATTGAGTTATATGGTTAATATGCATATGGTATGGAATGTTGGTGGCACATTTGACAAGGTAATATATGCTAATGGTTACGAGAATTGTTGAATTATATGGAACTTGGTTGAATTATGTTATGGCATAAGTTAGAAAGGTGATATGGCCATGCTGTTGGTTTTAATGGGTGATGGTTTCAATACATGGTTTGATTAATTGTGTCTATGGAAAGCTCATTGGCATATACTAAAGAATTAATGCACTGAGAATGGATGCGATGTGAATTTACTGCACGTCACCCTTTATCCTTGTCTGGCCTCCACCCTAATCGGGATATTGTTCAATTTTTTTGTTGTGGTTATGCTCTGATTTATTAGCAGAGGGGAACCGCTCAACCAGTTCGCATTTTAAGGTGTTCGATTACAGGTATGTATTTTTTTGGCCATTCATGAGTCTTCTCTAGTTATGAAATGATTAATGGCTCGAATGTATTTGTTTTTGTTTTCATTAAGTATTGCAACTGTGTAAAATTTTGTTCCTGGAATGAAGTGTGGATGGTTCTTTCTACAATAACATTGAATTCATAGAAGTTATTGGTCATCCTGGGTGTTAGATCTCTGTTATCCTTTCTGGTTTAGTTGGAGGGTTTTGTTTTGGTCTTGGGTGGATAGATATTCTCACGCATTTGTCACTATATCCATTCTTTGGCTTTTGTGGGTTTAAGGGTTGGAGGCACTCTGTGTCACGGGGTTTGTTCACTTGAGTATTGGTTTGTTTCCATCACCCAAAGGTCACGCAGTGGGTTATTTTGTTAAGTTCTCAGTCTTGTCTTCACTTCAACATTGTGTTTGTTTGACTAGAGAACCATGAGGGTTATACACTGCATGTGTTAAGTATCGCTACTAGCCGAGTTAGAGTCCCGCTCCTTTGTTAAAGACCCTGTCATGGGATTTGTTACCTGTCCATGAATGAGTCAGGGTTCTCTCTGTGTATGCATTGTTGGCCTCGGATTTTTCACCATTACAAGGAGTTGGCTCTATTCTCCTTGTGTTGGCTACAAAACAAACCCTTAGCCCTCCAGTCTAAATTTTTATAGAGAAGATTATCAGGCCTGTCAAGTTTACTATGGTTATTTTGGATTGAATGTATTTTCGATTAATTTGAATAAAGGCTCACCAAGTTGGTCATGCCATAGTCTTGTTGGTTTGGAATCTAGTCATGGCCTTTGTTATAACAATGGTAAACCCTGCATTGCTAATTGCACAACTCAAAATACACAGTCGCTCTCCTTATTTTAAATAACTTAGTATTGTTTAATGGAGAGGGTCGCAACCCCGTTTCAAGTTGATGCATGGGTATGTTTGGTTTCCACAACCTGTTAGGTCGATTGATTGTTACGACAGTGGTGAATTGGTTGGTTGATACACAGTCACTATCCCTTTGCACTAAGATTGTTTGGATGTTTAACTTGGAATTGGTTACAATTGCTAAATGATGATCGTGCGTATTGCAATTGTGTGTGGTGCTTCTACACCATGAATATTTGGTCATTGTAACTATGACTTATTTTGGGGCCAAATGGTTATTGCAACTAGGATGATTGTATAAATTTCATCCAATGTGTGCGTTATGATTATCCGATTGCATGAGCTCGAGTTTTTTTACACATCATGGTTGGTTGCAGTTTGGTTAATTTGAAACATTATTGTATTAGGTTGATAGCTCGACATGAGGGTTTGAGTTAATAACTATGACTATGTGTTTGAAATTGTAGAATGAAAATGTTGCATAGTGGTGTTTTGGGTGGCTGCCCACTGTGCATGATATGGATAATTTCATGTTTCACACTCAGGGATACTCACAAAGTTTTAAGAATGTCTTTGTTGCAATCTAGACATTTGTTGAGACATTTTTGAGACTTGAAATTGACATTCTCATTACCCTATTATACTCTTCACCTATACCTTTTTGGGCCTACCTAAAGCTTGAGTGAATGAAAAGAATGCTACCAATTGCCAGTAATAAGGTCATAAGGTAAAGTATGGTTAATTCATGCATTTTGTGGTTTATTGAGTTAAGAAATTAAATATTTCATGTACTAATGCTCGATTTTTCATATGTGAATCCTTGACCTCTAGATTTCCAGCGTTCCTGTACCATCTCATCCATCTGGTACCCACGTGCCAAGACTGTTGCTGTCTTAATCCGGTACCAAGTGCATCTGGTACTAAAATAGCATCTGTTGTGATCCGATACCAACACACATTGTTATGATCTGGTACCAATGGCCATGCTCTGTCATGATCCGGTACAACCTTTTGCACCCTGTCGTGATCCAATACCATCTGCCTGTTACAATCCGATACTAATATGGAAGAGCCTAATGCACTAAGTTAAGTGCCAGATCTCGCCTAAGTCAATTGGTGGACATCTATTTGTTTAGCAAGGCTATGATAAGAATAGTTTGTTAATTGCCTCATCCTCATGCACTTTGTGTCATGAGGATGAAGCTAAAGATGTAATCGAATGATTAGACATAACAACTGATTGATTTGCAAATCACTTCTCCTCCTTGTGTTTCACGATTCAGACTATTAAATAGTCATGGCAAGGATGATAGAAGGGGAGGAGAGTTATCATATCATCAATATGTAATCAGTGTATGATAGTACATAACATATCCTGAGTGAAGATTAATGGAATGTTATTTTATATCCATATTCTAATTATCTATGATTAAGAATGAGTTGAATTGTTAAAGAGAGTTTTGATTTTATGTTTTGAAGTGTGAGTGAGAGTAATGTGTGTGTTAAAAGAAAGCTTCATGTAGACTTCCGTAGTTGACCTGTTGAAGCAGCAAGGGCCCACCGCCCAACAAAGGTCAGCCTCTTCGTATATTAGCATTAGTGTTTGTTTTCAATAGTATAAACATTGAATTAGATAAAGCTTTAACTCTGTTAGATGATAGCAGTACAGCTTAGATTAAGATTTCCATTCTATAATTTCTTAGAGATCTTTAATTGTTTTGTTTTTGCATATGCTCTGTTTCTGTTCTCATGAATTTGATTTCCTTGAGTGATCATAGCTATTGGCAGCGATAGTCAACACTACTTGGATAAGAACTAGTGAAGTTCATTGTGAACCATAGCAGAACCAACATATTCACTATTGAACTACCCATGCTATGTTGATTGATGTGTGATTTCCTTTCAGAAATTGTGGATTGCATAGTTAGTTTTCTGGGTCAAACATTAGAGTTGATCTATCAAACCAATTCCATCTCATACTTGCATGTTCTATAATGGAATAGATAGCCTCTCTATAAAGGACAACCAAAGTGCATTGTAGTTTTCTATTTTGATTTGTTTCCAGCATACATAATCTAGTTTGATTCTATACTCATGACATTAGGAATTACCTTTCTTGTTGGTGTCTTGTAACTCTGTTGATTATGAATCTTGGATTGATAATTAATGAGTGCATTATATTAGACATATAAGCAGCACAACATTTTTGCGTCGTTGTCGGGGACTTGCAAACGATAGGAAGTATTTTTTAGCTTAGATTGTTTGCATAAATTTTAATGTTTTTAAAAGGCTGCTTGAGGGAGGAGGATAAAATGTTTAAGACGTGAGTGAAGAGCCACGCGGCCACTAGAGTGGGGTTCTCTGAAGCTAGTTTTCCTTCTTACCTTCTAGATAGAATTAGGATTTCAATTCAGCTAACATTTCCATTTTATGCATAGATATAGAGATAACAAGGGTAGATTTGTAAGCTCCAAAGATTCAAAAACAACCCCCCCCACTAATCCAACTGACACTGGTGCAGGAAAAATTCCACCAACAGAAAATTCAAGGGGAGCCAACGAGGCTCCAGAAGGAGAACCTAAAACAAAAGAATCAATATTGGGACAAGCAGAACTTGAGTCTACTGAACATTTAGGAGACACAAAATCTAGTTTCTGAACCATCCATCAGTAGAATGGCAGAAGAAGAAGGAAATACAGCTACAGAGACTGAAACCTTTGGGTTTCCAATCTTGGATATTTCCAGAAAAATCAGCATGAAGAATATCCCATTATCATCGTTACCCACTTTCAGAGGTATGTCAACTGAAGTTCCAGATTTATTTTTATTCGAATTTGACATATTATGTAGAAGCTATAACTACTCATATGATGCCCAAAAACTTAAGCTTTTTCCTGCTACAATGAAAGACTCAGCCTTAAGATGGTTCATGAGCTTAGGAGAAAATACAATCCTTTCTTGGGATCAAATGAAAGACACATTTTTATGAAAATACCAAGACTATTGTAAGGATAATGTTAAAAATGACATTTTTAAAATGCATCAAACAGAAGATGAAAGTCCTGAAGACTACTTAGAAAGGTTCTTATACAACTATCAAAAGTCAAAACTATTCACCTTATACCCAACTGTAGTAAGAACTGTATTCTTGAAAGGTCTTAGGGATGATTGCATAGAAGTTTTAAACTTGTTGAGTTCAGGAGATGTACACCAAAAACCTTTTTCAGAAATTTCAGATTACTGTCGGAGATACTCAAGAGGACAAGCTAAAATAGGCAAAGGACCAAGAGATCCTTTTAGCAGAAATACAAAACAAAGTTCAGGGACCGTCACCAGAACCGAGTTAGGAAACTTATTGGAGAACTTTAAAACATACATCTTGAGCACAATAAGTAACCAATTAGATACTCTGAAAATGAAAAAGAAACAAGAAGAAGATGCTTTAGCAATATTTTGTCATAGATGCCGGAAGAAGCACAACATCGAGAAATAATGCCCATTAAATGTCATAGAAATCTGTGGTCTATGTACACTAGAACACCCCACATCTGAGTGTCCAACGTTTCTTGAACTACAGGCCATGTATAGGGGAGGAGGAGCCTCACAAGAACAACCATACCCTTCTAGAAGACCTTGGAGAGCCCAAAACCCCAATACATTTTATGATCCTAATACACAATATCTACAACAACAATGGGGTCCTTCCCCAATGACTTATCCACAATGGACACCTCAACAAACTCAGCCTTGGAAACAAGGTTGGAGGGGATCTATGTATGGAAATCCCTCTTACCCTACATATCCACACTGCACAGTACCCTGCAAACATTTCCCAATTACTACCTGGATTCAACCCACCACAGATGCAAGCTTTACTCCCACCTCCTATACAACAACAATTTACAACCCCCTTGAATCCTAATCAGAAGCAGCGAGTATCTATAAATCCCAATCAACAACCACAAAACCATGCCTCCCACAATCCTTCGAGACCAACAACAATCCCTGCCCAGCCAATCCCTAACCCCAATAATCGACCCACCCACCCTGTGCAAAATACAAAAGTTCAAACCTTTTCCACCTATGAAATTCAACTATGATCAGGGAAAGTGGTAAACCAATAAGATCCTGCAGTAATAATTCAGGAAGAAAATTATAATCATTCTAAGAAAGAAAACACTCAAACCACCCCTACAGAAGAAGAGGTCTCTCCTCCTATCCCAATCACTTCTCAGTCTATATGAGTACCCCAACAAATTAATCTTCCACCTTACCCTGAAAGATTGTTAGTGAAGAAACCCGACCCACCCTTGCACAGAGATATAGAAGATGAATTACGAAATGTGTGCATAAAAATACCTCTGCTACAAACTATTAAGGATATACCTATTTACGCCAAAATTATAAGGGATCTTTTCATTAAGAAACCAGGAAGGAAGAAGAAGGAACCTCCTCTTGTTAAGGTAGTGGGACAATTATCTGAATTTATTTCTGAAATGCCATACATATATAATGACCCTGGAAACCTAGTTGTCACTATTGAAATTAATGGAATTTCTCTACCAAACACACTCATTGATTTGGGTGCAGCTATTAATGTAATGCCTTTTGACACTATGCAGAAGCTCCAAATCAATTAGCTAATACCAACCCAAACCATGATCGAGTTGGAAAATTAGCCCTGCAGGAAGTCTAGATGATGTCACAGTCACCCTAGCTTCTTGGGAATATCCAGTAGACATTTTAGTCATCTATTCTAAATCATCCTCCAAACCAGGACACCTCGTGGTTCTTGGCCACCCTTGGCTGGCCACAACAGATGCCTTTATCAGCTGTCAGTCTGGTGAGATGACTATATCCAATGGCACACATAGCCAAAAACTTGTTCTCTTCCCTCCTGCCCAACCGACATAGGAAATACCTATTTGGTTAGAAAACCCTTATGGAGAGGAAGATTGCATCAGACCTTTGTTAACACTTTAACAAGTAAAAGGAATACAAGAACAATCAAATGAACAAGTCTTAAGCTTATTTTTGGTTGATATAAATTGCATTGAATACCCAAGGTCTTTTGCAGAATTGTCACATATTTTTAGTTCTGAATTTCAACAAACTTGGCACCCTGATATCACTCAATTATACACTTTATCACCATCCTCCTCAGATAAGGAAGAAACTACTGAACTTGTTGAGATTAGCCCAGGAAAACCTTTGTTTATCAACTCTAGTTTGGAACCAGAACAAAAGACATAAGTGATTGAAATGCTCCAGAGACAATTTATTGCCTTTGCATGGGATTATGCAGACATGAAAGGCATTCACCCTAACACATGCACACATCATATCTACACTAATGACCAAATCAGACCAGTCAGATAGCCTCAACGAAGGATGAATCCATCCCTTAAAGATATTGTAAAAGAAGAATTGCAAAGACTCCTCTGAGCCAATCTCATATACCCCATTTCAAATAGTCAATGGGTATCTCCACTTGTCATAGTCCCCCAAAAAAATGGTAAGTGGAGGGTATGTGTAGACTTCCGGGAGTTAAACAAAGCCACCCATTGTTATCGGACTAATCGGTAGGTGTGGACACTAACTGATCTCCCTAGATCCACTTAGATCTAGAACAAAACACACCAGGACATGACGCTTTCCTTAAGTTTTAGATATTGAATTTACTAACTAAAGAGGGATGAGTGACATATCGTTTAAATGTCGCTTCCTCTCGCCATCGCCATCCTAACTGTGTTCCAATGCTCATACAATGATGATCCTGCAAAAGAATGCAACCAACCAAAGTGATAGCAATTGCATAAACTCAATATAAACCTATGTATGTGATCAAGGAATCATACAATAAAACACAACAAGCTTTATAGGAAAGAATCATATTATTGTATCATATTAAATGTGAAAGAGATATTACAACCATGGCCTTGATGTCGTAAGGTCCCTTCCAACTTTCCTTCATTCCCCACACACTTTCACTCCAAGAATTCTGAGAGCACAGATCTGATAATATTCACAATCTATATTGACAAAGTGGCTCATCTAGCCAAGCTAAAAATCTCCAAAGCTCAATCCAATCCAAGCTAATCTCAAAAGATCCAAAGCTAACCCAAGCTACAAAAGCTAACTTTCCCCATGAGAGCTCCTCTCCTTTTATAAGATGAAGAGGATAAGGTGAGGAGGTTAGGATGATCCCACCAAATCATGAAAGCGAGTAAGATCCAAACCATTCGGATGCCACCTCACAATGGAAGTTTCTCCTTTTAGAAGATTCGAGAAAACGCTTGTTTTTCCCACATGCAGGCATTCTCGCACCCTACCTATAGAGAAACCTGCGAACCTCTCGCAACCCAGCTATGGTGCAACCTACGATAATCAGGCATTCTCACACCCTGCCTATAGAGAAACCTGCGAACTTCCTTTTTTATAGGGTTTTTCCAAAGGAAAAAGCAACTTCTTTTCTCAGAAAAAGTTCTCCCTTCTCTCTTCAGGAACTCAGGCCACTGACCCCTCTGAAGGGAACAGATAGGTTTACATCATTAACGGTCATAGGGATGACAAAAATAATGTGTAACAGAGAGCCCCCCAAAGTATGAAGTTAGAACAGAGTGATAGCTGAAATACTTTGTCGAGTGTGTGTAGGGAACAAGGAACAGTCGGTCG
>ML805037.1:223286-245286 GCA_009831015.1 Picea engelmannii | reverse complement strand
TGGCCATATCACCTTTCTAACTTATGCCATAACATAATTCAACCAAGTTCCATATAATTCAACAATTCTCGTAACCATTAGCATATATTACCTTGTCAAATGTGCCACCAACATTCCATACCATATGCATATTAACCATATAACTCAATCAAATCGCATAACTATTACTTGCTAGCTAGGATTTAATCATAATCATTTAAATCCTTCATGCATGTAGTATAGCACCTAGCATAGTTCAAAATATTCCCTTTGCATTTGTTGCATTGTTTTCATTTCTTTTCAATTGATTGTATATGTTACTAACATGTCAGCTATGCAGGTTTTCCAAGAACAGGTAGCACTGGTGTCAATGAATAGCATAGGCCATAGTAACACAAAGAACCAATAATTCATAAGCCTCAAACCATAGCCCATAAAAACAAGATCTCATTAACCATGTAATCCATGTCGAACATCATCACAACATCACATATGAATAGACATGATCTCCAAAATACAAGGGGTCCCACCTACTAGTATTATTTAACTCTTCTAATAATAGGCTTTAGGAACACTTTGCGGGCGAAACTTCGTTGACGTTTTTAATCGTCAAAAAGCAGGAGATCATGATTTTCGTAGTCGTGAAGTATGATGCAGGAGCATCGCACCACCTCAGCACGCGTCAGTCGATTAACATGCATGGTGTGCATTCAAGGAAGGGAGAGGTGCCACTCTCTCATTTTTCCTTTGAGAATCTAAGGCCTAATCAAGGCAATTAATGCCTACAGGTTGGAAGAGCCATGTTGTGCCTTCAAACAAGCTAGAGATAAGGTCACCATTAAGTGGTTGATGTTAGGAGGGATCTGCATCCGATTTGGAGCAAATTTACATCATTGTAATTTTCCCCTTAGACTGGCGTTTTGAATGGTGATTTGACACCACTAGTTTATCTTGGAGGGAAGCTTGTCGAGCCCCTCTTGTATAAATATTTGTATTTTTTCCAAGTAGAGGTGGTTGTAGGTAGATGCATAGGATATAGGGAGAGAAACACAGAGAGCCAAGACTCAGTAGTAGCTCAAACTCCACTATTGTAATGAACATTCAACCATTAATAGAAAATGACAGTTTTTCTTGTTATCAATTTCTTTGTAATGGATGTTGTGTTATGAATGTCATTGTATGAAATTGAGTTGTATATGAATGTTATAAATCATCTGTAGGGATAGAGATAAAATTTTCTATATGTAAGTGTGTTGAGTTATGTTTGGTTCTCTAGGCTAAGTGCAAGGACTGTGCGACAGAGGGTGGAAACTCTATGAGATGATGCAAGGAGTGCATCTTTGAATTCAGTGGAGTCATAAGAGAAGCTGCCAGGAGGGCACACCAGGATAATTCACAGAATTTGGAGGAAATTTCAAGGCGGTTAAGTACCTTGGAAAGAAAGACCGTGTAGGAGGAAACACAATGTAGAGTTACTAAATACTCTGAAAGACTCTGTGAGGAGGGCATCGAGCTAGTGTGAGTGTGTACTAGAAAAACACATTATGAGGTGTTGGAATCCTTAAGAGAACCCTAGGTTTGTTGAACACTCTAAGGAAGGAAGCCTTTACAAGAGTGAATCGAAAAAGGAAAGAGATGCCCTAAACCCTTCAGATAGGTTAAGGGAGAACTCGTCGAAAATCTGAACCAAGTGCAAGGAGTGCGTCAAGGAGACATAATTCCATCTTACAAGCTCAGGAGGAAGAGCAGGAAGCTACCAGGAGGGCATGAGAAAGTCTGCTAAAGGACTTAGTAAAATAGGGAACCGTGAAGGTTTTCAAGCCAACAAAAGTTACAGTAGAGTTTGCACAGAACTCTGCAAGGAGTGCAGAAGAAGTTTGAGAATAGCCTAAGTGTTGAAAGAGGGATTTGCGCTAAGTGTGCAAAAGGGGTCGAAGATTTGTCAAAGTCTTGAAGGCTGTGAAATCGCCCATTGTCGGAGGAGACAGGTGGCAGAAGATCGAGAGGTTTTCCAAGAGAAAACAAGGATCTTTGTGAAGTCGCGAAGAAAGATTCGAATCCAAGTCATTGGATCTGGAAGGGAATGTGGTATAGATCCACGTACTTCAAGGGATGAACCCTTCGGAGAAAAGGCAAGAGGGAGAATACTCGAGGAACTGAGAGCCGAAGAAATCCTAGATGTCCATTGAGATAGGACACGTGGAGTTGGATCGACATTTCACTGATTCAAAAATCGGGAGAAGAAGAGTTGGGAGAAGAGAGGACTTGCGAAGTTCAAACTCATGATTCATTCTCAACCATCGATCGAAAGAGGAATGTGGACTGTAGATTTGGATTGGAGAATTCTACGATTCAACAGTTGGGAAAAAGGGAGTAAGCAACTCACAAAATCTTCAAAGCACGGGATCGCGAAGGGAGCTAGCTCACGGTCATAGTCCATGGTCACATCAAGGAGGGAGCGTATCATGGAGAGATAGGGTCCGTTGGTGTTAAGATTTGAAAAGCGATAAAGAGAGGGTCTGTTGGTGCCATACAACCTGCATCGAATGGGATAAGGTCCCATCTGAATTTAAATTGGTTCCATCAGGAGCTTAACAAACCATTCAGTTCGGTGACTTGAACGATCCTAGACCGAGAGGTCGCTCAGTGCCGAATCCAGAGGGAAGGGGGCGGGGTATGCACCATCAACCATGCACCAACCTGTACGAAACAACCTGTAATCAACTTGTAGCATAAACAAATGCATCAACCATGCACCAACCTGTACCTCAATCTATAATCAGCCTATACCATAAACAAGTGCATCAACCATGCACCAAAATGTACCTCAACCAAAATCCTTCATCAATTTCATCATCCAAATTCTGTAATAGACCCAGTGTATATGATCACATACTTGCAAATCTTCATTAACTTTAACAAGAGACTAGCATTTTATCAAAACTTTACTTTAGTCTCACATGACTAATTTTGGATTAGTCAACAACCCTAACTTGCAATAATCATAACTATGTACCTGTAATGAATAAATATCTGAAAATGGTACATAATTTTCTTCAGTGTCTTTTATGTAATTCCTCCATATTTCACTACTTGGAACCTCTCATAAAAGGAGCTATAGAAAACATGGCATACCTTGTTGAATTCTGTCTTATTCTAGAGACCGAACTTGTAGAGAATGCCCTGCAAAGAATATTTGTTGTATAGATATGAAAATGGTAAAAACAATACTACCGAATGTACCCTAACCAATACATTTAGTATTACTAAATTTGGATATGTTATGAAGAATTTATGACATTTTTACCCGAAACACATGTTTTAGACTAGTTTCAAGACTAGCCACAAACCCTATTTTCCACGAAGTGTAACCCCAAAAATACAATGAACCACAAGATGAAATTTGTATCACAACTACTCAGATATGTTTCCTCAATGGCCTCCCAATTTCACGGTCTGAATCATTCTAAAAAAAAGTTATTGCAAAAATGGTGAGATGACCTATAAATAACATACCTTAGAAAGCATCATCAAAATAATTTATCCTCCCTTGAATTTTGGCCTTCTTTACTTCACCTTCACTCTGAAATTCGGCTTATATATCCTTTGGTTACCTCAGTCACTTTTAGATATTCAATATGCTCAAGTGTGATTAAAATGAGAGACCCTTGCCTCTTATTTATACTTTTATGTAGCTTCCTCAAGGGGTTACCTTCTAACCATCTTAAACCATTTTCCTTATTTTAGGATTAACCCACTTCTAACCACTTGTCCGCTTAGTATTTCTCCATTAACTTTATTATTTAAAAATTTTATTTTGTATCCACTTTGACTATAGTACACTCATCACTTCACTTTATTATTTAAATAATTTCTTCTTTGGAAACACTTTGACTACTTTGACCTTTGGGGGCTTCTAGATGACCCATGAGGGTTCTCCAACTTCACATGGCCTTAACTCGCTAACCGTGAGGAGTTATGTGACGTTCAACATACCACCGAAAATGGCATGACATGTACTATCCATATAGAATAGTCTTAACTACAAATATATCAAAACTCATATCATTATCTATAAAAAAAAATTAGGTCCATTACCCAAACCTTTGTGCTACCAGAATTCTCTACCAGACTTTCTTCAAGGGTTGACATCAATGAAAACCAACCCAATTAATCAACAATATCCCCCTTTGGCATTGATGGAAACACTTTGATGAAATACTGAAGTCATATGACTCATGCTCCCCCTTTGACCATCGCTCCCTATGGAACCATGCCTATGTCCTCTACATCTGATAAATTTATCCCCCTTTGTCATCAATGGCAAAGGTATATTTCCAATTTCCATTTAGGGATGCTCCCCTAAACTGAAATTTCCTTGGGGAAACTCCCCCTTACTGAACTCTTCCTGAAACTGATCTCCCGACTTGAATTGTCCTCTTTATTGTGCTTCCTCATGTAGATAGAATACATATAAGATAAGCATTCAAAAGCATTCATTTTAGAGTAGAAATTACTCCGAGTATCTAGCAAAGATACTCAAAGGATTCTCTTGGAAGCGGTTTTGTAAAGATGTACGTCACTTGGTATTTTGTGCCCACATATTCAAATCCGATGTTCTTCTCAGAAACTTGTTCCCGTAGAAAGTGATACTTGATTGGAATGTGCTTCGTCTTGGAGTGCATCAATGGGTTCTTTGAGATATTGATGGCACTTGTATTATCACAATAGATTGGAATGGGATCATCATACTCAACTTGAATATCTATCAGAGTTTGTTTCATCCATAGAACATGTGCACAACATGCTTCTGCTACAATATACTCTACCTCTGTTGTAGATAACGATACCGATGATTGTTTCTTGCTTAGCCATGATACTAAACACTCACCCAAGTAGAACTTTTCTCCACTGGTGCTTCGTCAATCATCAATGAAACATGCCCAATATGCATCTATGTAGGCAATAAGTGATAGATCCTTTCCTTTTGGATACCATAATCCAAACTCTTTTGTTCCTTTGAGATATCTGGAAATCCTCTTCACTGCTAATATATGTAATTCCTTTGGTGTTGCTTGAAATCGTGCCACCTTTCCAACTGCCCGCATTACATCTATTATGGATGTTGTCACATATAGTAATATGCTAATCATTGACCTGTATTGCCTCTAGTATGTAGAATTTCAGTCATCATCTTCTATCAACTTGCAATTGGTTTTCATAGGAGTGATAACTAGTTTGCAATCTTCCATTCCAAACCTCTTTATCATTTCTCTGATATACTTAGTTTGAGAAATATAAATTCCTTGGTTGCTTTGACGTATTTGAAGACCCATAAAGAAGGATAGTTCTCCGAGTAATGACATTTCAAATTTATTCTGCATATCCTTTGCAAATTTTACCTTAACCTCTCATCATTGATTCCAAAAATAATATCATCAACATAAAATTAAATTAATAAAATGCTATCTTGAGTTATCTTGATGTAGAGGTTGTTGTCTATACTTCCTTTTCTGAACCTTGCCTGTTGTAGATATTTATCCAGTATAGAGTACCATGCTCTAGAAGTCTGTTTTAGACCAAGGATGATTTTAAGGATGGAAATTTATATTAAAATGTAGAAACATGGGCTAATCTTACTAGTCCTTCATATGCAAAATGTAAAATGTTTGGCTATAGTTTTGTAAAAATATTCAAATTTCTAAGGATTTTATATAGTTTCTATAAATTTTTGGCAATTTTTAAGGTAAATTAGTTTTATTCTATGGAATTTGGGCGAATCGTTTTTAGAAAAAATGAAAATTAGAGAATCATTTTTGGGAAAACCATGGAAAATTAGCCCATTTGCGAAATTTAGCCCCTAAAATCATCTATGTTTTAGACCATACAAGGCCTTCTTCAATTTGCACATGTAATCTGCATTCTACGAAAACTAAAATCCTTCTGGTTGTTCAATGTAGACTTCTTCTTCAAGCTCCCCATTCAGAAAAGTTGATTTTACATCCATCTGATACACTTTAATATTCTTGGAGCATGCATAAGCTAAAATCAATCAAATTGCTTCCATTTTGGAAGCTGGGGAAAATGTCTCTTAAAATTCGATTCCTTCAACCTGTGTGTATCTTTTACATACCAATCTATCTTTTTTCCTTGTAACCTGTCCATCTTCATTCAATTTATTCCTAAATACCCACTTTGTGCCAATCACATGCTTATTCTTTGGTCTTGGAACCAATTCCCAAGTGTCATTTTTCTCTATTTGATCCAATTATTCATCCATGGCCTTATTCCAAAATTCATCCTTGTTGGCCTCTTCAAAAATGTTTGGTTCAATCGTAGATGAGAGTACTAGGTGTGTTTATTTTGGTGAGCAGATTCTTCTTCTAGTCTCAACTCCTACATCTTTGTTTCGGATAATCTGATCGGAAGGATGATTCTTTTGTACTCGTTTGCTAGGTTTATTTGGAGGCACTTGCTAAAATTTCTCTTCTACTTCTGTCTGATCCTCTTCATATTCCCCTTCTACTTCTTCTTCATCTTCTGCTTCTTCTTCATAAAGTTGTTACATTGATTCATTTTATTCTTCCTTTAATTCTTGTCTACCTATTTCATCAATTGTTACATTTATGATTTCAACAACTTCTTTCAAACTCACATTGTAACACTTGTATACTTTCCTTGTACTTGAGTAACCAACAAGTACTCCTTTGTCCACATGAGAGACAAATTTTCCCATTCTTCCATCTTCTCTTTTGATGTAGCATTTTCTTCCAAATACTCTGAAGTGCTTCACATTTGTTGGTCTTCCTTTCCATAGCTCATAGGGAGTTTTGTCAGTGTTTTGTCTAAGCATTAATCTGTTTTGAATGTGAACCATTTTATGTACTGCATGTGTCCAAAAGATATCTATCAATTTGGAATCCATTAGCATTGTTCAAGCTATTTCTTGTACTGTCCTATTCTTTCTTTCAACAACTCCATTCTGTTGAGGTGTCCTAGAAATGAAGAATTGCCTTTTTATTCCATGTCTGTTTCAATAATCCATAAATTCCTTTGAAGTGAACTCTCCTCCATTATCAGATCTCAAACATTTGATTTTTGAATCCATTTCATTTTCAACCATTTCCTTGTAGACCTTGTATTTTTCAAAAGCTTCTAACTTATTTCTGAGAAAGCAAACTGCATTCATTCTTGTATAATTATCAACTAATAACATAAATTATTTCTCACCTTTTAAACCCTTTGTTGTATTTGGTCCAACTAGATCAATATGCACAATTTCTAGTGGTCTTTTCGTTGAATATTCCTTTGATTTAAACCTGGTCTTTGTTTGCTTTCCTTGTTGACAATGCTTGCATAAGGTGTTGGTTTGTTTCGTTACCTGGGGAGTTTCTCTAAATTCTTCCTTTTTGTTGACTTTGACAAGGTTATCAAAGTGTATGTGACCCATTCTTTTATTCCATAGCCAACTTTCATCTTCCTTTCCTAGACAACACTTTTCATTTCCAAATTCACTTAATACATATATGTTGCTTGAAGTTCTTGTAGTTGTTGCAATCAATTTTTCCGAACCTTCTTTTCTTATCTCACACTTTTGTGAATCAAAGGTAACTTTATGACCTTGGTCACACATTTGACTCACACTTAGAATATTATGTTTCATATCTTCTACTAGTAGAACATTTTCTGCCTTGGTATTCTTGTTTCCAATTTTGACTATGCTTTTTCCAATGATTTTAGCTGAATCATCATTTTCGAAGGAGATTGATCCATCTCTTTCCTTTATTAATGTAAAAAACTTGTATTTATAACCTATCATGTGTTTTGAACAACCACTTTCAACATACCAAGCGCGTTTCTTTTGCTTATATTGTAGAGCGATTGTGCATTCTTCATTGCTATATTGGTTATGCTTTCTTATCCATGTTCTCTTCTCAGGTTCTTGTCTGTGACTGTTGTTGTTCTGTTGTGGTTCTCTAGGAGGAACTGTCATTATGCAATCTTTGGCCATGTGTCCAAAGTTGTTACACTTGTATCATTCCCCATCAGTGCTCAATGATTCAAACCTGTTGTAACTTCTTCTCTGTGTTTGACTAGGCCTTCTTGGATAACCCTTTTGTGTATGGCTTTCAAATTTGTTTATGTTCCTGTTGTTAGCTCTGCAATTCATAGATTTATATCCAAAATTAGTGCATGCATAACATAAAACAAAAAAGATAGTTTAATACCTTGGTGTTGAAGATATTCTTAAAGGAGTTCCTCTTTTGAATCCTTCTTCTTCCTGAGTCCTATATATCAGTTGTTAATTCTGAAATATGAATCTTCTCGGTGGAGGAGTGTCCCTGTAATATTCTTTGTAGGTCTTCCTATCCCTTTTGATTGTTTCTTCATAGCTTTTTGGATATGTTTCTTGTTCTATTTTTTTGGAGCTTGATACATTTTCTGTCTAATTGTATCCAAGTTTGGACTTGTCATGATGAGGTTTTTGACTGTTGATAATGTTATCCAAAACTTTTGAGTTGTTTTGCATATTTTTATTTTGAATATCCTTTCTTAATGTGACAATATTTGCTTCTAAATTTCCAATGATCCTATCTCTTTCTTCTAGCTATTCTTTGAGTGCTTCTTCAATTCTTTTATCTTCTTCTATTTGAACCTTCAAATTTGTGATCATTTGTTCTAGTTCCTGAGTGTCTTCTTTATTTTCTAGTTCCTCTTGTAGCTTCTTGTTTTTCTTCTTTTCTCTTCTTATAACTTCTATGGCACACAAAAATTATTCTCGGTAGTCAACTTCTTCCTCTTCATATTCTTCTTCGGCCTCTTCATATTCTTCTTTGGTGTCTTCTTTGTCAAAGTATTCAACTGCCATGATTAGAACTCTTTCTGTCTCACTTCCAATGACTTCATCTTCATCTGATGATGAGATGTCTTCTTTGGTGCACAAGATTTTCTTGAAAACTTTCTTTGTGGTTCTTCTGCCTTTATATGTTTGTTTGCTATTTGAGTAATCTTCATCATTCCTCTTATTTTTCTTATGAGTACATTTGTTAGCAAAGTGACCAATACCATCACAATTAAAAAAAAATCAAAGGAAGATCACCTCTGTATCTGTCGTTGGTTTCCTTCAATATTCTGACAAAGTTGGCCACTTCTTCATCATCTTCTGAGATGCCACTGTTGCTGCTATGTTCTTTTTCCTTTTGCTTTCCATTTTTCTTTGACCTTTTGGATGCTTTGAAAGTTGCTTCTTTTGTATCTGGATTTTCTTGTTCAGTTCTCATTTCATATGCTGTGAAGATTCTGTGTAGTTCATCCATGGTTATTGAGTCTATATCTGCTCTTTCTTCTAGTGATGTTATCTTAGAGTCAAATCTCATAGGAAGAGATGTTAGTACCTTTTGAACAATTATAGATTCTTTGATTTCTTCTCCCAATCCTATGATTTCATTTAATGTTTCATCGGATCGTAAGAAGTAAGTTGCAATATTCTCATCTTCCTTCATCTTTAGTTGTTCGAATTGGGCTCTGTAAGTTTGAAGCTTTGTTGCTTTCACTTTTGAATCTCCTTCATAAATATTTTTAAGTTTGTCCCAAATATCTTTAGCGGATTTACAATGTATAACTTTGGTGAATACCGATTCACAAAGACCATTCAAAAGTGCATTTGTGGCTTTGGAATTATTTTGACTGAGTTTTATTGCTCTTTCATTTGTCGGTGCAACTGTTGGTTCTTTGTATCCATCTACAACTGATTTCCAAATTTCAAATCCATGTGCCTATATATATGTTTTCATCCTTCTGCTTCAAAATGCATACTTCTTTCCATCAAACTATGGTGTTCAATTTTTACACATGTTGTTTCTCTCCATGATCTACCTTTCAGTGGTTAAACTGATTTATGAAGGAACCTTCTCTAAAACCAATTGTTGGATTACTGAGAGGGGGGGTCAATCAATAATAGAATAATTTAATCCTTTTTAACCATATAATGCAAGTGTTATATCAATGTAACATTATCATCCAATAATTGTAGAGTAAATAAACAATGAAAAAATGAGAAATCATACACATACACAATACACCAATGTTCTTACGTGGAAACCCAAAGTGGGAGAAAACCACATAATTATTTTTCTTATATGTCTTGAACAATTACATTCATTGGGAGCACCAAATTACTTTGTTTTCCAACTGCAATTGGTAGGAGGATCCAACCCCCTAGTTTCTCAGGTTACAACTTGAAGGAAGCTCCAACTCCCCAATTCTTTGGCTACAACTAGAAGGACACTACAAACCCCTATGTTCTCTGGATACAATCAGAAGGTGGCTACAACCACTTGTCATTTCCCCGTCCAACCACCCTGAAATAAAAGTAGAATGATGGAACCACTGTCACACTATCACTGTGAGATATACTGTTGTAAAATTGTACCAATCAACCTGTAATCAACCTGTACCATAAAAAAGTGCATCAACCATGCACCAACCTATAATCATCATTTACCATAAAAAAGAGCATCAAACATGCACCAACCTGTACCTCAATCTATAATCAGCCTGTACCATAAACAAGTGCATCAACCATGCACCAACCTGTACCTCAACCTCATCCAAAATCCTTCATCAATTTCATCATCCAAATCTGATTTGTAACTCTGTAATAGACCTAGTGTATATGATCACATACCTTCAAACCTTCATTAACTTTAACAACAAGAGACTAGCATTTTATAAAAACTTTACTTTAGTCTCACATGACTAATTTTGGATTAGTCAACAACCCTAACTTGCAATAATCATAACTATGTACCTATAATGAATAAAGATATGAAAATGGTACACAATGTTCTTCAATTCCTTTTTATGCAATTCCTCCATATTTCACTACTTGGAACCTCTCAAGAAAGGAGCTATAATAAAAATGGCATACGTTGTTGAATTTTGGCTTATTCAAGAGATCGAACTTGTAGAGAATTCCCCGCATGGAATTTTTGTTGTAGAGATATGAAAATGGTACACAACATATTAAGGACTGTACTATAACCAATAAATTTTCTCTTATTGAATTTGGATCTGTTATGAAGAAGTTATGACGTTTTTACCCGAAACACATGTTTTAGACTAGTTTTGGGACTAGCCACAAACCCTATTTTCCATGGAGTGTAACTACACCGATACAATGACCCAAAAGATGAATTTTTTATCACAACTACTTCCATATGTTTTGTAATCTCCCCAAGGCCGAGCCCTATTGTAAATCATGTCTATGAAGTATAAAGCTTGCATTATGAATTGTAATTATGTTTTATAGGCTGGTGAGCCAAGTTTATATAAGTTGGTGGGATTATGTGTTATTAGGTCGGAGAGCCTAATTGTTAAGGCTGGGAGCCTGCTTTTGTATATGTAATCATGCAAAACATTAATAAAAATATAAACACCACTACGTGTAGACTGACCACGATGAATGAGTGATGGGGGACTAAGCTTCCATAGAGTGGGTAAGGGATTGGGGGCTGTAAGGTTGGAAAGAGAGGCTAAGTGTTGAGCCTAGGGGCTTAAGTCCTTGGGAATAATATTTTATTATTGTTCCAAAACCATGTGAAATTTATGTTTTATCCTAAGTCCTCAGAAGGACAGGTGACTCCAAGGGGGAGGAGCGTGCTTCATGGATGACATGTGTCAGCCCAAGCACATGAAATTCAACCCAGGAAATGAACAATTTTGAGGGTTCGACCTCCCATTCTCCATCCTCCGTCTGAACTCGCAGGTGTCCATGACCGATATCTGTTTTGGTGTTTGTTCTAGGGAATCCTTACCTAAAGCGTTAAGTCTCTACATGGGATCTATGTACACCCTCAGGAATCCCCAAAACTTGAGCCATGAGTCTATCCTGTATTGTTGGTTAGGGAAAACTGAATGTCCCGTAATTGTTGAGCCTTATTATGTTGTAGCATCTATCTGTCACCCGTTTTGGGAAGCCCGTGTCTGTGTTTCCAGTGGACTATTGTGGTCACGCAGTGCTTGACTATGCGTGGCTTGTGGACCATTGTATTTTTGTGTGGAGCCGCATGGTTGCCTAACTGTGTTGGAAATCGAGTTGAAGGAAACAGGTTGTATGGCCTGTGTGTAACACTCTTTCTAGGTGAAGGAGTCTGTTGGGAAGTGGTATTCTTCCAGAGAGAGTCCAACACCAGCTATAGAGCTCTAAGACTTCCTTATCCGTCCTATTTTCGAGACCCAGAGAGGGAGGTGAAGCACTGATGGACTGTGCTTGTGAAGGTGTATACTCCTGGGCGGAACAGGCATGTGGGGAATGAGAGTCTGTGAGTAGTGGGCGTAAGAAGGCATCCTGAGAATAATCCTTCTGGTTATTCTGTGCAGTTTTCCCTGTAACCTCAACCCATACTAGGATTCCTTGCCTTGGGTGGAGCTTAGTCCCAGCTCGGGGTGACCCACTACTGAGAGTTATGAGTAGCGTGGTCTAAGGCCGGGAGGTTTGTGGAAGGCCTGCACGTAGTTGGTGGAATTACCATGGTTTCAAAGACAAGTATCAACTTATGCTTTATATTATGTTTTACATGCCTATGATGCTTATATGTATGATGTATTTTGTTGTGCATATGAATTATTGTTAATGATAGGGATTATTTATGTTAGCAGTAATCTTGTGCTTACTCTGAGTTAAATGTGTTTAATATGACTTAAATGCATGTTATTAATTAAGTATGAGAATGATGTTGTTCTATACAGTAGCATTTTCTTGGTCAGTGGGATGACAGCCAGGAGGGGCGTTACAGTATGGTATCAGAGCCTAGTTTCAATGTTGAACCTGGATGGTTTGGATAAGTGGTCTTTGGATCGAGGTTTTGAGAATAAATTGTGTCTGGCATGGATGATTTTAGGGGCTAAATTTCGCTCATGGGCTAATTTTCCATGGTTTTTCCAAAAACGAGATTCACTATTTTAAAAATGATTCGCCCAAATTCTATAGGATAAAATTATTTTATCTTAAAAATCGCCAAACATTTATAAAAACTATATAAAATCCTTATAAATTTGAATATTTTTACAAAAATATTGCCAAACATTTATAGTTGGCATATGGAGGATTAGTAAGATTCGCCAAGGTTTCTACATTTTAAAACAAATTTCCATCCTTAAAATCATCCCTAGTGTCTGGAGGACTAATTTCAGACCTCAGAATGTTTCTAAGTGTCAATGGACTACTTGACCGTGTTACAAAGCTCAGGAGGTGTAGCAGTATTATAAAACTATAGCCGGTGTGGTATATGGCCACAGGGAGAGAGAGAACTCCACACCATAAGTGTTGGATCAAGTAGATGAAGGTTTAGAAGGAGGGTACCAATTCGTTGGCCATAAGTCCTTGAGAAGCAGAGTTGGACGGTCAGAATTCTCTGTGGAGAACTCGTGAAATCGCGAGGGCTGTAATATGGCCAGAAGTTGCAAGGTGGCTAGTGGATGGAGAAACTCGCCACCCTAGGATCCAGAATAAACCTAGGTCGTTGATCATGGTTGGTTTGAACCGTTGGATCATTTCGTGAATTCAGGGATCATGAACTTGGAGTGCAGGCCAAATTCTTGGTCACTCCAAGTCCCGAATCACGAAATGGATTAACAAGGGTAGAATCAGATGGTGGAGAGCTTCTAGGAAGAAGTTCTGAAATCCTGTGAGCCGTCGGATCCAACCAACTAGCGAGGAAGTTAGGGCTGAAGAGATTTGATAGGTGTAAGCATAGGAGATATCTGGACCATTAGATCCAAATCATCGAGGATCGTTGGATCTCGTACAAGAATTCCTATATTGAAATTCAGGATTGAAGTGACAAGAGATTTGGAGTCGCTGCATCGTGAACTCCTGGTTACCAAAATCCCGAAACCCTGAAATCTCGAAATGATCTACACTGTAGATCATAGGAGAGGAACTTGACCATTAGATCAAGTAGATGAATAGACCGTAGTTTCAGAATTTTGGAAAATGAAAGTTTGAGATGTGTAGATACACAAACTCCTGATGCCCGAAACTCCGTAACGAAAAGTAAAAGTAGTGGGGCCCCCTGACATCGCTGGGAGTGAGGTGGACCTTCTTAAGGACAACATGTGTCACTACCTTGGTGGGTGAAAGCTTTTTTGTGGGCCCAGAGGGTAAGGAAATCAAATTTTTAGAAGTCAAGAGTTGGAGAGGGAAGCGAGTGCGAGAACCTCCAGGACCAAAACCCCGAAACCCGAAACCCCGAAGCCCTGAAATCCTGAAACTCGAAGTTTCATTTGGAGAGCCTTGTAGCACCTAGAAGTTTAGCATTTGATCATGGCCCATGGACGCATGGGTTGGGGACTAAGAAAACAAGGGCTATTGCTGGAAATTGCAGAGCCAATCAGAGCTCATAAAATTCATGGAATCGAAACATTTCTTATTCGCGTTGGTTTATGAATGTTGTAGTTTTATTAAGGGTTTAAGGCCTGGAAAACTTTGGTTGAATGCACGTTGTGTGTGCAGAGTTCAACGAGTGTTAGGATAGCCTTGAATTGACACCAAGTATAGAAATGGAAGAGGTGCGGATTGCCTCCAATTCAGAGAATGAAAGAGAAGGAAGCGATGTCAACTGGGGAGTCGAAGGATCGAACTCCAATGGGCACGAAAGAGAATTGGATAAGGAAGGGCATGTGATGAAAATCATTGAAAGATTGCAGAAAGATTCCCAGGATCACTGAGCCGATAGTCAAAAGCTCATGAGGGTCAGGGATCGACAGGGTGAATTCAACATAAGGATGTTGAAGAGTCTGGAAAGAATAGAAAAGAAATTGGAAAAGGAGAGTGACTCAAGCAAGTCAGAGAGTCGCAGGACCCATGAGAGGAAAAGAATATCAAGGAGTGTCAGCAGACATCATCGTCACTCCCCAAAGCATTCCGATAAGGAAGCATACAGTACGTCAAGCCCATCCCCTACCAGAAAACACCAAAGATCTGGAGTGGATGAATTTAAAGGGGAGATGAACAAGATTAAGCCTCCTACGTTTGATGGAGAACATAAGAAGGAGGAATATGTTGAAACATGGTTGCTTGGCATAAGAAAATATTTCCAACTTCATAATTATTCCTCTCATGCGGAAGGAAGAATTGCAATGTATCAACTAAAAGGAAAAGCATCCATGTGGTGGGATCAACTTGTGCAGGTGCAATAGGTTAGAGAGAAAGATATCACATGGAAGGAATTCAAGAGGTATTTTGAGAGGAAATACCTGACTAAAATATACTATGACAAAAATATGAAGGAGTTCTTCGAACTCAAGCTGGGTAGCATGACCATTGATGAATACGAATGAAGTTTTTTGGAATTACTGAAGTATGTTCCATTCATCAAAGATGAGGCTGTCAAGATCCAGAGGTATATGAGTGGACTGTCACCTCCCATCGGTGACAAAATTTAGTATGATGATCCTAAGACTATGGAAGAAACAATAAGAAGAGAAAAATGCTTATATGAATAAAAAAGAGAAAACCCTACCTTTCAGAAGGCTTGGGATGACCAGAAGAATTTTAAGAAAGAACAGAGGCAGAAGGGAAACAAACCTCCCTTTTTTAGAAATAGTCCTCAAGGACATCCATCATTTAGAGAGCCGAGAATGGCTGAAGTGGTAGAAAAAAGGCCAAGATAGATGCCCATTTAGTGTTGGGTCTATAAAGAGAACCACAAGTACAGAGATTGACCCCATAAAAATGGAAAAGAAAGAGTTATCCATAATGTCCAACAAGAGGAAATAGTGGAGGACATGGGCAGTAGAATGCCAAGGATCTATGTGGCCCTGGACAACAAGCAAGTTGAATTTTAGTCGCACATGACTGAAGTGGAAGGTATGATTAACAACCAACCATTTATTATTTTAATTGATTCAGGGGCTAGCCATAGTTATATAGACCCTAGAGTGGCGGAAAGTTTTCATTTATCAAGAAGCAAACATGAAAATTTATGGTTAGTGCAGTTGGCTACAGGAACCAAGAGGAAAGTCACTGAGTTGGTTAAGTCATGTCCGGTGGACATGAAGGGATTGAGCATGAAGGATGAATTGAATATTCTTCCTTTAGGATATTATGACTGTTTAATTGGGATGGACTAGTTGGACCAGCACTATGCCCTCCTGGACTGTCATAACAAGGAATTTACATGCCTGGATGAGGAGGGGAATCGAAAAACAGTCCAAGGAATTCCCAGAGCTGTGGTTGTTAGAGAAATCTCAGCAATGCAATTGAAAAAGTGCTACATGAAAGGCTATAAATTGTTTGCAGCCCATGTGGAGGAAGAATCTAGAGTTGACATCTTAAAGATTGGAGACCATGCGGTACTAATAGAGTTTGAAGACGTATTTCAGGAGGTACCCAGACTACCTCTGAAGAGAGATATTGATTTCTCTATAAATTTGATGCCCAGAGTAGTTGCAGTGTCGAAAGCTCCTTATAGAATGAGTACGCCAGAGATGAAAGAGTTGCAATTGTAGCTTGAAGAGATTCTAAAGAAGGGGTACATTCACCCAAGCGTGTCACCTTGGGTGCCCCGGTCCTGTTCGTAAAGAAGAAGGACAACACGTTGATATTGTGCATTGATTTTAGGCAATTGAACAAAGTAACGATGAAGAACAAGTATCCTCTGTCGAGGATTGATGATCTCTTCGATCAGTTGAAGGATGCAAAGATCTTTTCGAAAATAGATCTAATATCAGGATATCACCAAGTAAGAATAAAATATGAAGACATCAACAAGACCACCTTTAGAACAAGGTATGGTCATTACGAGTTCACAGTGGTTCCGTTTGGACTGTCAAATGAACCTACCATTTTTATGTGATTGATGAATGGTGTATTCAAGGACTATCTAGACAAGTTTTTCATAGTCTTCCTCGATGACATTTTGGCATATTCCAAGTCAGAGGAAGATCATGAACAACACCTGGGGATGGTGCTGCAAGTGTTGAGAGAACACCAACTGTATGCCAAGTTGAGCAAATGCTCATTTTATCAAAGGAAGATCCATTACTTGGGGCACATTATTTCAGAAGAAGGGATCGCCGTGGATCCTGAGAAGGTTGAGGCCATCATAGAATGGTCAGCTCCAAGGAATGTGGAGGAAGCTAGATCCTTTATGGGTCTAGCAGGATATTATAGAAGGTTTATCGTAGGGTTCTCAAAGATATATCACCCTATCACTTCCTTGCAAAGGAAGGAGGAAAAGTTTCAGTGGACTAAAGAGTGTGAGAAAATCTTCCAACGATTGAAGCAGCTGTTAACCAGTGCTCCAATCTTGAGGATTGTAGATCCAAATGTGGATTTCATGGTTTGCACAGATATGTGTAAAGAAGGGTTGGGAGGAGTTCTCAGTCAGAATGGATTTGTAATCTATTATGAGTCGAGGAAGCCGAAAGAGCACGAAAATAATTATGCCACTCATGATTTGGAGTTGGTAGCAATTGTTCATGCTCTGAGGAAATGGAGGCATTACCTCATGGGAAGGAAGTTTGAAATTAGAACATACCATAACAGTCTGAAATATTTGTTTGATCAGCCAACCTTAAACGCTAGACATAGTAGGTGGCTGGAATTTCTGTGTGAGTATGACTTTGAGATCAAGCATATCAAAGGAAAGGAAAATAAAGTGGTTGATGCACTTAGTAGGAGGGTGCACTAAATAAGAATGCATTGAGAATTGCACTCATGCATAATAAGTGATAGAATTGTATACTAAATGCAATGGTTGAATATGTTTTGTAAGTACATGCATATATATTATTGCATGGAAATAATTATTAGTGGCTGAAATGTTGTTAACCCATGAAGTTGAGAACATTTCAGGAACCGTTAAACATTGCAATAGGAAAGTTACAAGCCAGGTAGTCATAGGAATAGAGACTACATAAAATTTTATGTTCAGAAAATTGAAATAATAAACTTATTGTTGTTAATTATGAACATGCATATGCATAGAATGATGAGTCATTCTATTTGGTCAAGTTGTTTGGTAATTGTGATTGAATTGCTAGGTGTGGGAAATTCTAAGATCATTGCATAAGATGTTGTACATGTTGAATTATGATGTACAAAAAATACTGACAATTTGTTGGCAGTATGCAAGTTGAAGTCTTGCAGGAAAATTGTATGCAATTAGGTGCCTGTGGAAAATCACAAGGATGGTTGCATTCATAATATGGCAGCAACCAAGATGAATCATGAAATATAATATCATGTTTCGGGGATAAAAGTTGAATTTCCTTTCGAACTAATTGGAGTTCCTAAATGAATTCTTTTATGTTCTCTCATGATAACTGCATGTGGTTGATGCAGATGAGATGATGTTGATAAAAGTTAAAATGTTGACTACAAAGAGTATCTCGGGAAGATGCTTCTTGGAAACCTTTGAGGGTAGTTGGAACTCCTCGAGCCATGGTGCTCTAAGACTTCCGGTCCAGCCTGTTGCTAAAGCCCAAGGAAAGGGAGGTGTAGCACCGATGGACTGTTCTTGTGAAGGTGTATACTCCCGGGTGGGACAGGCATGTGGGGAATGACAGACCGTTGGTTGGAGTGTTGTTGAGGTTTGAATGGTTGGAGTGATGTTGAGGTCTGGTACCTTGGCCTAGACCATGTGGATAAGGATTGTGGACCATGGATATATTGGGAAGCCATTGCCCCAATGGAGTCATATCCCTGCTCAGGGGTGGAAGGTCTTCTCAATCAAAAGATAAGTACAATTCTCTATTTATTGTATGTTGTGTATGTTGTATACAATTATAATGTTATTAAAATTGTCTATATATACATATATATACATTGCATATATGCTTGCATTATCGCATCCATGACTATACATAATGTGTCTCATATTTCATTACTTAAGAAATATATACCTGATGCTAATCATGTAATCAATTGGAATGTGATTCAGGTGGAGCAACAAGGTTTCCCGCAAGTGCATCATGTGAGCATATTGGACATGAAAATAAAACAGCTCCAAAATTGGGCTATTGAGTTTGTAATGGTCCAATGGACCTAGTACGGTCCTGAGGATGCGACATGGGAGCATGAATATGTTATGCGGGCAGAGTACCTGCATCTTTTTGAAAATTTTGAAAAGCTTGCAGATGCAGTATAAAGTTGCACTGAGGATAGTGTAAAACTAAGGGGAGGGGATTGTAATGTCCCCAAGGCTGAGCCCTATTGTAAATTATGTCTATGAAGTATAAATATTTCATTATGAATTGTAATTATGTTTATAGGCTGGTGAGCCAAGTTTATATAAGCTGGTGGGATTATGTGTTATTAGGCTAGAGAGCCTAAGTGTTAAGGTCGGGAGCCTGCTTTTGTATATGTAATCATGCAGAACATTAATAAAAATATAAACATTGCTACATGCAGACTGACCATGATGAATGAGTGATGGGGGAATAAGCTTCCACAGAGTGGGTAAGGGATTGGGGGCTGGAAGGTTGGAAAGAGAGGCTAAGTGTTGAGCCTAGGGGCTTAAGTCCTTGGGAATAATATTTTATTATTATTCCAAAACCATGTGAAATTTATGTTTTATCCTAAGTCCTCGGAAGGACAGGTGAATCTAAGGGGGAGGAGCATGCTTCATGGATGACATGTGTCAGCCCAAGCATATGCAATTTAACCCAGGAAATGAGCAATGTTGAGGGTTTGACCTCCCATTCTCCATCCTCTGTCTGAACTCGTGGGTGTCCATGAACGACCTCTGTTTTGGTGTTTGTTATAGGGAATCCTTACCTGAACCGTTAAGTCTCTATGTGGGATCTATGTACACCCTCACACATCCCCAAAAGCTGAACCGTGAGTCCGTCCTGTATTGTTGGTTGGGGAAAACCAAATTTCCCATAATTGTTGAGCCTTGTTATGCTGTAGCATCTGTCTGTCACCAGTTTTGGGAAGCTGGTGTCTGTGTTTCCAGTGGACTATTGTGATCGCGTAGTGCTTGACTGCGTGTGGCTTGCGGACCATTGTATGTTTGTGTGGAGCCTCGTGGTTGCCCGACTATGTTGGAAATCGAGTTGAAGGAAATAGGTTGTCTGGCCTGTGTGTAACACTCTTTCCAGGTGAAGGAGTCTGCTGGGAAGTGGTATTCTTCTAGAGAGAGTCTAGCACCAGCTACAAAGCTCTAAGACTTCCTGATATGGCCTATTTCCGAGACCCAGAGAGGGAGGTGAAGCACTGATGGACTGTTCTTGTGAAGGTGTATACTCTCGGGCGGAATAGGCATGTGGGGAATGTGAATCCATGAGTAGTGGGCGTAAGAAGACATCCTGGGAAGAATCCTTCTCATTATTCTGTGCAGTTTTCCCTCTAACCTCAGCCTAGACTAGGATTCCTTGCCTTGGGTGGAGCTTAGTCCCAGCTCGGGGTGACCCACTGTTGAGAGTGATGAGCAGTATGGTCTAAGGCTGGGAGGTTTGTGGAAGGCCTACACGTAGTTGGTGGAATTACCATGGTTTCAAAGATAAGTATCATCTTATGCTTAATATTATGTTTTGTATGCATGTGATGCTTATATGTATCATGTATTCTATTGTGCATGTGAATTATTGTTAATGATAGGGATTATTTATGTTAGCAGCAATCTTGTGCTTACTCTGAATTAAATGTGTTTAATATGACTTAAATGCATGTTATTAATTAAGTATGAGAATGATGTTGTTCCGCACAGTAGCGTTTGCACGGCTAGTGGGATGACGACCGTGGGGGGGTTTACATGTTTCCTCAACGGCCTCCCAATTTCATGGTCTGAATCATTCTAGAAACAAATTTATTGCAAAAATGATGAGATGACTTGTAAATAACATACCTTAGAAAGCATCATCAAAAGAATTTATCGTCCCTTGAATTTCGACCTTCTTTACTTCACCTTCCCTATGAAATTCGGCTTAGATATCCTTTGGTTACCTCAATAACTCGTATATATTCAATATTCTCAAGTTTGATTAAAATGAGAGACCCTTGCCTCTTATTTATACTTTTATGTAGTTTCCTCAAGGGGTTACCTTCTAACCTTCTTAAACCACTTTCCTTATTTTAGGGTTAACCCACTTCTAACCACTTGTCCACTTAGTATTTTTCCATTAAGTTTATTATTTAAATAATTTATTTTGTATCCACTTTGACTATAGTACACTCATCACTTCACTTTATTATTTACCTTCTAAAATCTCTTAAACTACTTTCCTTATTTTAGGGCTAACCCACTTCTAACCACTTGTTCACTTAGTGATTTATCCATTAACTTTATTATTTAAATAATTTATTTTGTATTCACTTTGACTTGTAGTACACTCATCATTTCACTTTATTATTTAAATAATTTCTTCTTTACAAACACTTTGACTACTTTGACCTTTGGGGGCTTCTATATGACTCATGAGGGTTCTCCAACTTTACACGGCCATAACTCTCTAACCGTGAGAAGTTATGTGACATTCCACATACCACCGGAAATGGCATGACATGTACTATCCATATATAATAGTATTACCTGCAAATATGTCAAAACTCATACCATTATCCATAAAACAAACTTGGGTCCATTACCCAAACCTTTTTGCTACCAGAATTCGCTACCGGACTTTCTTCAAGGGTTGACATCAATGAAAACCAACCCATTTAATTAACATAAATGTCATTAATTAACTAGCACACATATCTAATAATTTAACAGGGCATCATCATTGTGATCACATCTAACAAAAGACAAGCATTTTCTAGCATCATCATCACACACATCTAACAAGCATCATTTAACATACACATATATCAAGCACATTAAACATTAAACATATCTAACATGACCTAAAAATGTACACATCAACATAAACATATAAATTAATTAAGTATATCATCATGATCAACAAGAAAAACTCACATCTAATGAATAATGCTATAACATACACATCTATCAAGCACATTTAACAAACATATCTAACATGAGCTAACAATATACACATCAACATGATCAAT
>ML805037.1:195795-207063 GCA_009831015.1 Picea engelmannii | reverse complement strand
CATGTTTCATTAATTGTTTTTGCAAGATTCTTTAAATTTATAAAAGAAAAACAATAAATATTTTTATGTTCTTTCTTTATCTGCTTCCTAGAAGTAATCATTTTTCCATTGATTTTCATAAGTTTCGATTAAAACTTGCATCTCGTAAATCATGTAAATAAAGGAGACTTGTATATCTTCTGCTTAAATACAACTACTATAGTTACATTTCAATATATGTACATATATATAGTGTGTTTAGTAATTAGTTAGTTATTTCTCTCTTTTATTCGTTTCTTTTAGGATTCTTAGATTGGCTAACGGAGCCATTAAACTCGTCAGAACGAGTTACCCCAAACGGCTTGGGTTATTTAGACAACCACGGACCAGACTCGCTCTTCCAGTTGACGGATGGTCAATTTCGCCCGTCAACAGGTGCCATAAAAAAATATACAGGGTGCACGACAACACAATGTTACATATCTCATCGATGCATTTGGTAAACATGAACGCCCAGGTGCGCACATTTACCAACGCACTGCATAAGAATATATCTGATAAGGGCGGTATGCCATGTACATTAATGGCCCAGTTTGTTATCTCTTCTTTGACGCACCTCCCTACCAGTTATATATTTTTCTTTGGTGCATTGTTAAATGGGTGTGTCGGTTCATTTATGTTTACCAAAGCACCATCAAAAAAGGTAACAAGGTACGTGGTGTGCCCTGTAAATTTACAAGTCGCATTGTAGGTGGTGCAAGTCGAGTGCCTCAAACACACCATGCAGTTTGTTTTTTCACACTTGAAATTTCACTCAATTTTAAATTTTAATCCAGTGAAAACTTAAGTTATGAAGAAACAAGGACATTACCTGGACATTTTTTCATCACGGAGGTATGGTTGCAACGTACTAAAAAAAACTAAATTTTCCCACCATTTGCAAAATTCAAAATTCATGCACTAAGCAATAGACGAAAGGAAGGAATGAAAGGAAAGAACTGAAGCAAGGCGCTTCAGATAGGAAAAGGTTGCACTAGTTCTCTTGATCTTTACAGCACTGAAAATGGTAAAAATGATTTTTATCGTTGGTAATGTTTTTTTATAAAACCATGTTCTAGTGTGCCCGATGACCAACCACACTAGGGATTACATGTTTATTGAGCACACTGGTTATATTTTTTTTTAAAACAGCCCTAACACACTGCACTTGTTTTTGGGAATGCATGCACACCGATGTGTTTACTACTACATAGTGCACTATCACACATTTTTTGAAAAAATACAATGGTGAAAATTTTGTTGTTTAAGCATGACATTGTGTGTTATAATAATAGACGCACTGGTGCAACTGGTTTTACATAGTGCACAGGATAAATTTGGAAATTAACCCTAACACGATGCTCCATATTGGAGTACTGGTGCGCATGATACAATGGAGTGCACCAGAATATATTTTTTGACACAATCCTACATTGGTGCATTAATGTTTTTTATTTAACCATATAACATTGCAGTCTACTAATAGTGCATCAGTGCCTCTAGTGTTAAGTTGTGCACCGAATCGTTTTTAGAGAACACTATTACGGTGTGTTATTATTTCTCGGTGCATCATTATTTTTGTAGCGCACTGGATACTATTTTTCTTTATTTGAAATAACTCTGCTATGGTGCATTATTTTTGAGGGAATCGATGTGCCTATTGTATAAAACACACCGGTGCATTATGTACTTACAAAGTCACTGACGTAAACAATCCGCTAAAACCTCCACCCACTCGCCTCCGCTAGTATCATCCTCTATAAATGTATTTTTGGGATATTTTTATAGGGGCATCTGTAAAAACCTCCGCTAGAGGGTCTTTTCCTTGTAGTGATTCTTTCCAACACTCAAGAGCACTAAAAAGGGAAAGGATTCCTAAGGGAATTTTTAGAAAAGAAAGTAGGCCTTCAATATTCCTGAGGGACTATTGAGTGGAGAAAGGGGTATGTTTCACTTGCATTATGCTTGGTTGAAGAGGAATATGTCCAAATGGTTAAATAAAAAATGATTAGGTGGATGGATGATGTGTCAAGGAATTAGTTAATCCCTCCAACTTGTTATCATGGAATTTCATGACAAGATGATATGACATTTTTTGTAATGTGGATTTGTAATTTTGTGGTTATGCATATATGAACCTTCCACATACGTTCATTTGCATTGTGTGAATGCATGGTTGTGATAATATTGTAGAATATTTCATTCCAGTTGATATGTTATTAGTTAAATACTACTGAATTATTTGTAATGATATAATAATGTGATCATTTCATGTTCTACTGTGAATATAGAAATGAAAGGGTTGTATGCATGAGTACTCATGTTTTGTTTGGTTGAATGAAAGTTTTTTTTTAAATAATAGATTGCAAGTAGAATTGTCTTGGATAAAGAAATTATTGTAATCCCACAATGAATACTAGTTACTACCACATGCAAAGGCCAATAATTATGAAAATGATCTCATAGTTTTGAAACATAGTTTCTATATAAAATAGATTCAAAATCTCTAATTGAAATTTTTTATGATAACAACTCATGGTGATTATATGTTTACAATACAAGTGATGTAACAAACCTGCCCCCCTAACCCTTTTCTTAGGTTGGCGGGATGTTAAGACTTTTCTTCTTGGACTCAATTCCTTTCTAACATAAAGTTCATAAATGGATTATGGTAATCGAGATCTTTCCAAAAACTATAACCATGCTAAAAAATGAGCTCTGGATCAAGAATTACAACCTCCTAAAGTTTATTGGCTCTCATTCACCAAATCCAACTCACTGCCACATGGAATCCAAGTGGCTCCTGGACACTTGTGCAATCTAACATGGAACTAATGTGGGACCAATGTGCCACTTTCCACCTAGCTCACCATTCAAGGGTTCCAATCTCATAACACTTTCCTTCTTCGTCGTCGGGGTCTATGTTACGAGGAAAATCACTCTATGGCATGGGGTAAACCACAACAGATGGAAAAGACTGCAGAAATTGACTCTAATCCCAAGTATGCTATATAATTGAAATTCCAACAAGACAAGATAAAATCCTACCTCGTCCATATGTTCGATGAAGACCATCTTTGAGCACGAGACCCAAAGCAATACACCTGCAACTTGTCCTCAACAACCAAGATACACAACCATATGGTGATAATATATAAAGTTAGCACATCAAATAGCATAATCCATCAATATTAAAAAACAATATGCCCATGCAATAATAATTCATATATTTGCAAGACATTAATTGGATGAAAAAAGAGTATTTCTATTAAAATGTAATCAACATAAGTGTATGAATTTTTTTTTTTGTGTCGGCACATCTTGGAACTGAGAAACTAAGTCCCTTCTAGCTAGGCCTCCACCACTTCAATCCTCAACCAAATGCAAGCTCATATAAGGGAGACAATGAGGTTCTTCAACAATTAGGGAAGAGCTTGGGGGATGAACAATGTGTTCATACTTAAAAGCAAAATGGGATGCAAACACAATATGAAGTGAATAATTTCTCTAGAGTAACTTTTCTCTCAAATTTGAATTCTTTCTCCCTTTCCATAGCTCAGATATGGCCCATTTATAGCCTTCAAATGGAACTGAAGGGACGAGTCAAAACGTTTCTAGTATATGGAAGGTCAAGGATCATGGATCTTGTGATGTGACATGGAAACCTGACACCATTTTTTAATTTTGGGCACAAAAATCAATGTACACAGGTTGTACTGGTGCAACCTGCATATACGCATGTTGTAATATTGTTAAGGCGCGTATATGTGAAAAAATACAATTTTTTAGCTCTGGGAAGTACAAAAGGGACTTCAAGTCTGCATAGGGAAATGGAAAAGGCCTTTTGAGAAGGTTGCATGGGTGAGGAAAATCTTGCTATAACATTCTATCTTCCACGAGATATCATTCACCCCAACTATCTTTCTCTGACGATGATCACTTTGGTGGGTTTGTTCCTCAGATCTGACAACTCTTGGATCTTGATAGTCAATGAATCCAATCATGTCGGTGCCCTGAACTTACATGATGACTAATGTCCACTCACCAATCATTACTATAGAGAACTAGTGGGTCCTATAGTGAATTCACAACTGATATATCATATCACCCATGTGTTGATCAACGAATGTTAGTCAACATTGGAATCTCATTGTCATCAACGCATTCTCATGTCTACTCTCAATACCTGTGGCCGAAATCCTCTAACGAATGGTTGAGATCCATCAACATAGATATTTGATGATTAGGGTTTAAAGTGAAGACCCAAAGGCCTCCACACCTAATGGGGACACTCTCATTCCCTTCACCCATCAATAGTTGACACATGTCATCCCTCATGACACACTAGCTTCCAATATGGAATATTCACTAGCATGAGGTCATCACCCTTTTTCCTCAATTGAGAGGATCCTTCTTCATCCTACGACTGAGACTTAATCTCTCCTTCATACATATCGATGGCCAATTCTTCTCGAGCCATTACTCTATCAGTGAAAACATACATGCATATCCCATTCTACTTAGAAATTCAACTATCAAATACAATCATTCACATTTCCCATGTAAATAAGAAAAACATAGAATTACAACATTCATACACAATTAAACAAATAAATTTAAACACTTATCTAATCAAGGAAATATCCACCACCAACTGACTAAGAGAAGATGTCTTTCCTCCCAACCTTAGTCCATACATTAGAGTGCCTTCCCACAACATGCCACCCCCAGACCAAGCCATGATACCACAAGAGAATGATTCAGCTGGTTTCCAAACTATAGATGATCTAAGAAGGCTACCCTCCTTCCTCCGCTGATAGCAACAAAATTCCTCCCTTCCCACTAAGCTCAGGGATTCCACAGGTTTATCAGGTAGTTTATCAACTAGATTTCCTCTACACAAGGTAGTCCCTTATCTACTATACATTCCCTCGGAAACCTCCCCTTCCCAGTGTGGGTTTTTATCCATTAAGTACCAAGTTGTATCCCTCTATAGCTTCATTCTATATCCAGGTCTTCTATTTTTCAGGGTGATTATCAATATATAGGACAAGATTCCTATTTTCTTCAAGGAAAGCTCTCCAATTTCTTCTCATCTTCAACTTTGCACTAAAGAACACTTCTGTTTTTTGTGCCCTTAGTCTGTGAGCTACTTCTTACTTATTTTTATCTGATTTTTTTATACTTTGCATACCATTCTTGGTGATCTATGTCATTCTCCTTTTTTCTCTTTGTCTCCCTCTATGCATGTGTGCCCTCGTGCATGTTCTCTACTCTGTGGTTTTTTCCACCTTTGGCCTCTTATTCCACCAATCCCTCATGATTCCCATGGATTCCTGTAGATGTGACCTACTGCTCACAATCGAATCCTAAAGGGGAAATCCATGGTGTCCTCTATGTCAGGTCATTTTAGTTGACCCCTTTCCTTCTTCAAGAGACAAAAATTGTTGACAATTATTAACTGCTTCAACCATAAATCTAGCCTCCTTAAATGGTCATGTGGTTCCATATAGATCAGGGTACATTGGTAGCTGTCATTTTATGTCTTGTAAGCATAAGCTAGCCTACTAAGTAAGATTCATATTTTCTTCACAAAAACATCTCATCTCCACCTAACCAAACCACTTTATTAATTCCTCCTATTATATCATGGCTAGTACTTTCACAGTTGTTCCCTCTCAATCAGCACTGCGGTATTTTCATTAATCAAAAGAAGGATTACAAGATTCATAAACAAATTCTATCAAGTCTTATCATAATTGAAATCATGGGGGAAAACATGGTGTTATATTCCCCTCCCCCTTAAAGAAACATCATCTTTGGTGTTTAAAACACCATATATGTACAATTATACAGAAAAAAAAATGGGTATGCCAATCTGATGGCATCTTCCAGTTCCCATATAACCTCATCTGCTCCAAAATTCTCCCATTTCACCATGACCTACACGATGGCTGGGTTTCAAAGCATTCTTTCTCTTCTGTCTAGGATGCATTGAGGTTTGGGATGTAATTCTCCCTTTGGTTCCACCTATATCATAGACCATTTAATTATATTATTATATTCATGTAAGTAGTTCTTTAACAAGTATACATGGAATACATTGTGGACTCCAACAGTAGGTGGTAATTCAAGTTTATATGCCATTGACCCCACTCTTTCCAAGACTTCAAATGGTCCACAATAGTGGGGTTCCAACCAATCACACATTCCCATCCTCAAGGAAATTCTCTTGGGTTTTACTCGGAGACACACATGCTCTCCCACTGTGAACTATTTATGAGTTTTTTTTTTTTTCATAACTCTTTTGTCTATCTTGAGCTACCTTCAAATTCTTCCTTATCTTAATAATTGTTTGGTCCATTTCCTTCAACAATTTTGTTCCAAGTGTGATTTTATCCATTGGATTGTCTCAATTGATTGGAACTCTACATTTTATGCCATATAGAACCTCAAAAGGACTCATTTTTCATTGACTCTTGATAACAACTGTTGTAGGAAAACTCTACCAAGGGTAGGTACTCTTCCCACTGCTTGGACCAATGCATAACATGAATTCTCAACATGTCCTATAGCACCGTGTTCACTCTTTCAGTCTGACCATCTATTTGAGGATGGTAGGCCATGCTAAATGCCAACTACATTCCCAAGCCTGTAGATAATATTTTCCAAAAGCTTGAGGTGAACTTAGCATCTCTCTTCGAGATTATGGTCTTGGGTAGACTATGCAATCTGAAAGTTTCCTTCATGAAGACATTAGCGACATCTATGGCCTTAAAGTATATTTTATAGGGATGATGTGAGCTTCCTTGCTCAACCTATCTATTACAAACATGATTTCATTATGTCATTCGACTGTTCTTGGTGAGCCAATGATGAAATCCATGGAAATAGTCTCACACTTCCACTCTATAATTTTCAAAGGATGTAATATCCTAGCAAGATGATTATGCTCGACCTTCACCTATTGGAACTCTAAAAATTTAGCAATCTATTCGTAAATGTCTTGCTTCATCCTTTTCCAATAGTACAATTGTCTTACTATTGTCACTATTTTCTGGTAACCAGGATGACCTATATAAAGTATCCTATGGAACTCATCCATACTCAGTTTCCTTAAGTATGTTGAGTTAGGTACATAGAGCATGTTTTTGTACAATAGAAACTCATTAGTTGTAAGTTGATATCCATCTTACTTCCTTTACCCAAGTTCTTGTTGTAACCCTTCTGTCACTTGATTGAAGAAATCATCTCCCTACAAGAGGGTTTTAATCCTCTGCGTGATATCAGACTCTCCTACACTTGGTGTTGCTAAGTGTACAATCTGTACCCTTCGACTGAGTGCATATTCTACTCTGTTATCCTTTCCTTTTATGTGTTTTATTTCAAAATTAAACTCACTGATCAAAACCATCCATATGGCATGTCTGACATTCAACCTTGGTTGTCTAAATAGATACTTCAGATCACAGTGGTTTTTCATTAGGACAATCCTTCTCATGAGCAATTAATGTCTCCACATCTTTGATGCATGTATAATTGTTGCAATCTCTAGATCATGGGTAACATACATCTTCTCATGTTCATTCATTTTTCATGATTCATAACAAATCACTTCCACTTCTTGCATAAGAACTCCACTGAGTCCTCCTTTGCAAGCATCAATACAAACAAATAAATATTTTTCAGGGTCTGTAATTTTAAAAATAGGGGCATTGGTCAGGAGATAATTTACGTTATAGAAGTTATCTTCACATTCTAGTGACCATACAAATTTCTTCCCTTTACTTTGCAATGAAGTAATGGGATTATAGATCTTGGAAAATCCCTTAATCAATATTCTGTAATATCCAACCAACCCCATGAAGGATCTTACTTTTGTTAAATTTCTAGTGGTAGGCCAATCCATGATCACCTTGATCTTTTCTAGATCCATTGCCACTCCTTATGTTAAAATTATGTGGCCTAGATACTGGTTTTCCTTTTGAAAGAAATCACATTTTCTAAACTTAGCATACATCTGGGTGTTTTCTCAGCACCTATAATACCATCCTAAGATGCTCTTCATGCTCTTATATACTCTTGGAATACACCAAAATGTCATCCACAAACACCAAGACAAACTTGTCTAGATATTTTCTTTGAAAGTTATTCATTAAAAAAATGAATGTAGTGGGTGCATTTGTAAGACCAAATGTAACCACAACAAAATCATAGTGCCAATACCTTGTTCTAAAGTTTTTCTTGTGTATATCCTCATCCTTGATTCTGACTTAGTGTATCCTGACCTCAAATAAATTTTTGAGAAAATTGCAGCTCCTCTAAGCTAGTTAAAGAGGTCATCTATCCTGGGCAAAGGATACTTTTCTTAATGGTCATCTTGTTCAGTTTCCTATAATCAATGAATAGTTTCAAGGTAATATATTTCTTATTTACAAGAAGGGTTGGTGCTCCCCATGGGGACACACTCGGCCTGATGTAACCCTTATCCAACATTTCCTTCAACTCTATCAATTCTGGTGTGCTCATCCTATAAGGAAATTTTTATGTTGGTACTTCTCCAGGCACAAGATCTATTCAGAATTCAAGATATCTTTTCGGAGGTAGTCCAAACACTTCCTCTATAAACAAATCTATGAATTCCCATAACACAAGGTGATATTCATCCTTCAACTCCTTGATTTCTACTAAGTTAAGCACTTGTATAGCATACAAGGGGAATCATTTTCCACTGAAATTCTTAAGATGCAACATTGAAATTTGTCTCACAAAATGGCTTTTGAATGCCTCACATAATTCTCACATTTCCCTCATTATTCTTGCATTCCAAAACCTTCTCATAAAAAAATATTTTTTCTTTATAGGTAGCTAGCTAGTCCATACCTAAAAACACATCATACGATCCTAGGGGTAGGATATTCGAGGCTTCTTGATTATGTATTCCATTCATTTTGATCAGACAAGCTTCAATCACCTCAACCACTTTCCTCTTTGTTCGAATCTCCAACTGAACCAACCATGCTCTTGCATGTTTCTTTCTCTGTAATGAACATGCCTCAACAACTCAAGGTGAAATATAACTAAGGTTAAATCCCAGATCAATTAAAATAGAGATAGGTTGCTTGATGATAATACCTTCCAATTTCACCACAGAAGTTTGGTGGTCTGTTTGTCAATTTTCCATAGCTGCATATATCCTGGCACAATCTTGGACACATCATTGATTGTAGCTACTTCTTGTACATGATACACCTCCTTGATACCATGATGTTTGTTGGGACAATACTTCAGCAAGTGTTATTCTCCACAACCCCAACATTGTATAGGCCCTTTCTTTGGTTCCTCTACTCTTTCTCTTTCTTGCTCTTCTAGCCTATTTCCAATCTAAGATGGAAAATTTTGTTGATGCACACTTTTGCTTGTTTGACCCAATTGTGCACCTTTCCTTGAATTCTTAGCTGGAAATGACTTGAATCCATTCTTGTGTAATCCACTCTTGTCCTTCCTCTTCCAATAATTTTAAGGTTATTTATTATGTTTATATTGGTCATAGAAACACTTGGCCTTCCGAATAATGTCCTCCAATGTCTTGGGTTTATCAAACTCAATCATGTCTTGGTAATACTGTGGAAATCCTCTGAGAAAATGTTGCACTCTCAATTTCTCATCCTTGAGGTAAATAAAATACCTCAACAACTCCATAAACCTCTTGGCATATGCATCTATGGTAATTTGTCCCAAATTATGCTCATGGAATTCCTTAATTTTGTCATCATAGTACTTTTCCGACAGGTAAGACTTTCTAAACTATTCCTCAAACTATTTCCAGGTCAATTTTATTTCCTTCAGTCCCTTGATTTCCTTGAGGTCTTTCCACTATATGGAATCTCCTCCATTCAGGTTGAAGATGACAATCCTAATTTCCTTGGTATTCTCAGAATAATTGTGCACCCAAAAATACTTCTTCAAACTCAACAATCAGACCTAAGCTTCTTCTTCCTTCTTAATTTATCCACCAAATGTAGGTGGCTTAGCCTTCCTGAACTCTTCAGTCAGAGAAATCTGAGAATGCCTCCTTTTTTCTTCTTAGGGACACTTGACTTTGTGCTAGTATTGGATATATCCACTGAAGTGGTCTGATCAGGGGATCAAATTTTGCTCAAAAATTCAAAGTGCTCGGAATTGCTTCAAATCGAACGAGAGCGTAGGTCTAGTTGTTTCGAACCCAACGCAACTTATTTCGTCTCAAATGGAAGTTGGGAGCGAGATATATCGTGATCTATTCGAATCGTCAAATAGGCAAAAAAAAGGACGCTGACTGTGCAGTCCGTACAGGCTGACGTGGCAGGTCCGTACAGTGACATGGCATAGGCCGTACGTCCGTACACTGATGTGGCATGTGATGACATGGCAGTATTTGGTTGGTAGCTGAGGGCGAATGGTATTCTGACATGTGGCATCATTTGGACAAGTGTTTGGGTGCCACATGGCACCCCAGTATTGGTTGTTGGTTTGTTAATAAAATTTTATGGAGTGCGTGGGATTCGAACCCCGGACCTCCCCACCATGTAAATCCTTCACAAAGTCCGCCCGACCATCATACCGCCGCTTGTTCCTTATTGTATATATGGATTGATATATATATATGTTTGGTTTCTTAATAATTGACGTGGGGTTCGGGTCGGGGCTTAGCCCCGACCCGCGGTCATATTGTTTGTTATATATATGTGACCATAACTGTAAAGCACGGGGGTTTGTATTATGAATGGAGCCCTAGTCCCCGGTCACACGACCCTCAAACACATGACCACAACTAAAACTAAAGCGCGAGAGTTTAAACGCGCCCGACACTTGGTGGTTGACTATTGGCTTGTAAGGTTATCCCTTTTTGTAAATGTGCGTGGTCACATGGACCCTCATGTGCCCGAGAGCTAGGCGGTTAGGGGCTGGTGTGCCCATAACCATCCTACAGTTCGCACCATTGGTGCAGTTGCACCTGGTGTTGGGTTTCCACGCTTTAAATTGTGTGTGTGCTAGGTTCATGAAACAAGGGTGTGATTTGTAGATGCAGAGACATCAAGCTTGAAGGAGGGACTTCCAAGAAGCATAACTTCTTCATTTTTTGGCCAAACGAGGTGCCGAAAAAGCCTAGCTAGGGGTTTTTGGACGCTCTGAAGCCATTGGAGCAGTCTGTTGGTCAATTTGAGCATTGTAAAGCACGTTTTTGAGCACTTTGAGCAATTAATAATA
>ML805037.1:166251-179049 GCA_009831015.1 Picea engelmannii | reverse complement strand
TGGGAAACACTTTGAGAATGAGATCTTCGTCGAACTCTCATCTCGGTTAGGATTCTCTCACGAGTTTGCCTCACCATATTACCCTCAGTCAAACGGACAGGTCGAGGCAGTGAACAAAGTCCTCAAGACCATGTTACAGCGCATGGTTAATAAACATAAAACCAATTGGCATCTTATGTTATTTTCTGTGCTATGGGCTTATCGAACGACAGTGAAGACCGCTACTGGTTTCATGCCATTCCATTTAGTCCATGGGGTCGAGGAAACTCTTCCCATCGAGTGCGAAATTCCCACCTTACGCACCACAATTGAGCTATTACCTGACACTTCTCCAATGGAGCAACGCTTGCTGAACTTGGAGTCTCTGGATGAAGATCGTCAATCTTCCTTACAGAACAACTAGGCAGCTAAAAAATGATCCAAGGCTACCTTTGATCACCATGTCAACCTTCGATCATTCCGCGAAGGCAACCTCGTCTTGGCTTATGATATCGCTCACGATACCTTTGGCCACGACAAATTCGAATCCCTTTGGCATGGCCTTCACATTATCCAACATTGCCTCACCAAAGGCGCATACATCTTGGCCTCCCCCGAACGCCTCTCTCTCAAGGAACCCGTCAATGGGTTATATCTCAAGAAATTTTACGCTTAAAAGTAGTCATTCTACTTTAGGTTATTTTCTTCTTTTTTAGTGTTTTTAATATTTTTTCTCCTGCCCTCACGTCTAAACTATCCCTTGTGCTATTGACAAATATTTCCTCCACCTGCCTACCACATTGGTTACGCCGACGACACCATCCATTGGACGCAAAATATCGCTTCGGCTGCTTGGGCTCTCTACACCCCCTCACATGAAATGCTACATTCAAGCGGCATATGTTTGGGGCCAGCAACCAACAACCAAGCCGAATACACTGCGGTCATTGGCCTCCTGGCCGAGGCCCAGCGTCATCATATTCGTCACCTTCGCGTCTTCCTCGACTCTCAACTAGTCGTTCTCCAACTCAACAATGTATACCGTGTACGCGATCCGTGCCTATTTCGCAAATACCTGCAGGTTAGGCTTTTATCTCGACATTTTGATTCCATTACATTTACACATATTCCATGACAATTGAATCAAACAACAGATCAAATAGATAACATGGTGTTAGATTGGCATATATCACATCATGCTACACATATATAAACATCTCACAAATCCTATCACAACATATATATAGAACAAACATCATCAGAAAAAAACACATGTAGACACCAGATGAATCTCACAATATGTATACTCATGTATATATAAAATCCCATCAGGCCATCCGAATGTTTACATACAAAAGTACATGTATCCACAGGCCAATGCAGCACCTCGGTACAAAAAATGGGCTCACCAGCCTATATACAACAAAAACATAGATATACATCATGCACCACTCATGGTGCCTCTATCGCACCACCACCTTCTCCTCCCTCAGGCGGTGGCGGCCCACCACCCCCTGCCCCAAGCGGTGGTGGTCCACCCACAGGACCCTCCTACCCCAGCGGCAGACGTCCACTCGTCATAGCAGCAAGCACTACTGCTCGTCGCACTATGTCCCACCATGGTGGCGGAACCCCCACACACTGCTCCAGGAAACTCTCATCCTGGATGCGCATCCACATGCCCTCCGGCACGTCCTGTAAAATCGTCTCCAGATGATGACGTATATCATCATAATCCACTCCGACCGCCGTCGAAGGAGCGTGTGATGGACCCGCACCAGGGTCATCGAACCAACGCCTCCTTGCTACCCTCTCTGGCTCAACTGGTCACCCTGCAGCATCCTCCCGCCGAAATATCTCTCCATGCGGTAGTCTCTCCGGCTCTCGACGAGATGACGCTCTCTGCATCTCCACCTCGTGCCCACAAGGTGCCACATCTTCACATGCAAAAAATAACAACAACAGATAGTATCAACATCTATATCATATACAGATGGACTAATATCTCAAAAAATAACATAAACCAAAACATGCATACCAAAATACTAAACATACCTCGATGGTCAAACACCTCCCCTGGAGGTAGCACCATGTCTGAGTCACCCTGGAAGTCCACCCCAGCATAGGGGTACCGAAGTATCACCTGCGGTATCTATCGCCACACCTGTGTCACCTTAGCCGAAAAGAAATGGCCACCTTCACCACCACCATGATGAAGCAAAACTATAGACCACCACCTCAATCATGGCTCTTGCACCCCTGGCATCTCTAGTAGAATCCTCAGGCGCAACATCGACACCCTCTCTAAGAACTAGGCCACTATGATGGACCCAAATGAAAACTCCCCCGCACCTATGGACTGACAGCGGTCTAACTGCGCCACCATCCTAGCATGCAGCGTCAGCCCCCATGCGAACCACTCGTCGGCCACCACTCTCTCTAGCACCAAAAGCTGGCCACCACTAATCCGTTGGGTTGCAAGTGACCCATATATCCGAACAATCATCGTCGCTATGTAGTGATGTGCCAGGGAGTCTATCACACTGATACTCACCATAGCCCCAGACAGAAAGTCTTGACCTGAGCAGTATCTCTAGCTAATATCAACAAGAAACATCATCCTAGGCAACACTGGTTCCACCGGTAGGGGCGTTCCCCGAAAGGGGAGCCCAGTCAAAAAATATACATCCTCCACCGCAGTGAAGGGGATCTGCTCTCCTCGCACGAGGAACCAGTGCAGCTCCGGACTCCACATCTGGATCAGGAACTGCAACAGATACTCCTGTGCCCGTATCAACGGGCACTCAAAGAACTTTAGCAACCCACAGGTTGCCAAAGTCGCACGCACGTCGGGCCCCTCAATGACCACGGCGTCTCGCAACTGGGCCCAGTCTCACTCTCGCCACCGCACTGGCATCATCACCATGGTCCACCTGCAGACAACACAGAACCCTATATCATCTCATGCTACCATCAACAACATAAAAAAGACTCATTTTTTACCCTTCAACCTTGCCTCCTAGGTGCGGTTTTTGTTTACCACAAACGCGCACACATGCGCGCCTGTTCACTACACAGGTGCGCATATATGCGCACCTGTTCATTACACAGGCGTGCATATATGTGTGCATGTACGCTGCATAGGTGCACATCAGTGCACACCTGTTTTCTTCACAGGCGCGCCCTTACGCGCGCTTGTTCACCATACAGATGCGCACAGGTGCGCGCCTGTCAAACCCATAGGCGCGCACTAGTGCGCGCCTGTTCAACTCACAGGCGCGCCCTTCGGGCGTGCCTTAAATTCTTCCTCTCGCGCACCCATGCATGTATATTCAGTGTACAGGCGCGCATGTATGCACGCCTATCACCGAATCACCCACGCATGTGGGGCCCACACCCCCTAAAAACCCCTGTACGGCCCTCCGTACAAACCCTGCCCAAAAATTGAAAACCTATTTCTATGCAGGATGATCAGACCACTAACCTGATACTCGCAGATCCTCAATCAGTTGCCTCATCCTCCCCGAATCTAAAAATCTCCTCTGAAAACTGTTGGTCCACTCACTATTGCAGCAGGTACAAATGAGGTGGAAATATGGGCCCTACAACTATATATAGGCCTTTTTCCAAACTTCCACTCACCATTCTGAGAGCCCAAGGTGTCCATTTTTCAAACCGTCTTCAGCCACGGGATCAACATCCCGTCACCTACATCACAGTAGTCCCTGGGTCACTTTTCATTTTGAGCCCCTGGGGTGCCTTTTTTTCATATCATGGTCAGGTACGCACGTGCATAGTCACATTTATCAAATACATGCTCATATCTTTGATTCTCTTCAGATGTTGTTCACTTTGGGTATTTGGTTTTCATGTGTGCAGGTACTTGATCATCATCCCTCAACACAACCCCTTCAGGTATATAGTCAGCACTGGCATGTAGTCTTTCCCATTGTATCGCATTTACATTTCCAGTCACACCCTCTGATATTGGCCTCTAGGATCCCCATTCCCGGCTCTGCAGTACCCATGCCTCCATTTTCACCTTCGGTACTGTTACCCGGTAGCATTCTTACCCACATGAGTTGTCCCATTCATAGCACCTTTTGGCACTTTTGGCACTCATGTTGTTCTTCATTACCCTTTAGGGATGGGAGTCCCGATAGTCTTTCATCATGTCGCGAATCAACCACATACTCCTTCTCCTCATTTTACTATCTTTCCCACATGGACTCCCATATTATCTCTTTACGGTTCTATTTTTTACCTGCACCTCCGCAGTATCATGAACCCTTCATTTCATCCACAATCAGTTTTCCCATCTGCGAACCTACCTTCATTTCACCTACCTCATACAGAAAGTCACCAATGGGGCCCCCACCCTTTGTCAGTCTTCCAAGCACATTATTCCCTATGTGGGCCACCCATATCACACTGGGGCACCCGTTTCTATATCTGTACATTTCTCCCCAATTATTCGTTATTTATTGTACAAATGCCTTTATTTCCAGTCATTACATTCTCTTTTTTGTCATCACCTTCGGTGACTTGCTTCCTTTTGGCCACACGCAACCCATGTCACCCTTGGTTGGAGCATTACTTATCATCTACCCTTACCGACATCGTCCATCTCTTTCAGAGTACCCCACAGGTCACTTACCTCTACCCTCTGAATTTGTTCACTTTGTCCCGCCTCTGGCACAACTTATCACCGGTCTTGTCGTCGCCCTGACACTCGACCTCGTTACACAGTTGCGGCCACTCTTTATATCATACATCCTCCAACCAAGGGAAGTCTTGAGTCTTCCCACTTCTTGACTTTGTCCATGTACCTCTACCACTTCCTCACCTTAGTAGATTCCACGAAGCCCTTTGCTTCTGGGAGTCGCGTTCCCCTTTTGTCGACATCAGCACAATCTTCCGGAAGGGAGATAGTATCTTGATTCTCATTCTCCATTCAATGAGAGATCTTGGACGGCACAGGGTGAAACACCATTGCTCCCTGCTGTCATTGGCCCCCATAACATTCGACGCCAACACTTTCTCATGTTATGGTGGTTCTTAATTTGCGACTATTGTAGTTATTTCTATCATTTGATGAATACCTATGAACTTGGCAGGGTTATCAATGCCCACATCATTGCTGCTACTCATTCTGGTGATCAATGCCTATTATTCAGAACATGTTCATCTGCAAAATTGTCTTTTGCCTCTATCATGACCACCCCCGAGGGCGCTGCAGTTGTCTACACCACCACTCCCGTCATCTTTTTCCAGAGTTACATGACACGAGCATGGGGCATGCCCGCCTCGTTTGTACACAGTTTTCTATTTTACGCACCTCATAGAAGGTCGGGTCCTACCGGTTCCTTTTTTCTCCAACAGATCGCTCTGAACGATCCCACTATTGCTCTATCTTACAACAACATTCTTAGTAGAAGAAACATTGATGGATTTCAGCTATACGTATGCTCCTAACCTCATCCATCAGGGGGCATCTGTTATCACTGAAATTTCGTCCGCACATGGTTACAAGAAATCAGCATCGTCAAACAGTAATGAAGTCATTCATGGACTTTAATTAATACCACAGCATTCAAAAAAGGTCAAAAACTATACAAAGTAGTGAAAAATTGAAGAGCGCTTTACAAAAGTTGGGCACGTGCGCACATGCGTGGAACAGGAACGTATAAAGCACGCATATGTGCACGATGCATGCCTGTTAGCGCAAAAAGTCGCGCACCTGCTAAACGACACATTTATGAATGTGGTCGGCCTCCCAACCTTCAACTCCCAAGCCGATTTGACCTTGAAATCTGGGCTGGATCCGAATGGTGGGCTGGTCAAAGACCTAATAATGCCCTAAATGGCCTCTTTTCACACTACAAAGGAGTTACACAATAACCCAATGCAATGCTATAAAAAGCCATGAATGCACCTCATTTTCTCAAGGAATTTCAAGTAATGTTATGCTTCCTAGATTGTTTTAAGGACTCCATCCTTGACAAGAACACATTGGCACCATTTCATTGAGCAATCCACCTCTCCATTGAGTGGATTTGCAAAGAGTTCTTTCACCACCATTTTCATTTTCTTTGTTGTAAGGAGAGCAAGCTTGTGAGGGTCCAAGAGCCTTCCCTTGGAGGAAGAAGGGACTCATAGTCCCCTTTCTTCTTGGTGCTTTGATTTCATAAATAGATCAGCCTAAAAACATTGGTGACATGAGTCTTTTTGTTTTTGTTATCTCTATGTCCCTATTCTTATGATTTTTGTTTTTATTAGTTTAATTCTTGATTATAGTTTTGTTTTTCTTTCTCTAACTCTTTCCTCTATAACTGTCCTGCTCAGCAAGACCCAACTGGGCATGCAAGCATCTCTTATTTTCCCACCAAGGTGACGAAAAAGGTGCAACACACGGTTTTGAGCACTTTGAGAAATTAATAATAATGATCCATTGGAAGTTGGACCAGGAGATGTAGCCCAAGAGAGGGGTGAAATCCTTTATCAATTGTTGTGTTTATGTGCTTATGTTCATTGATTATGCTGTTGTTTATTTGTATCCTGCATGAGTAATCCTTTAATTAATGTGTCACAAAGTTGATCCATTTTCTTTTAACACATAAAATTTACATGCAAATAATTTCAAGATTTCAAGTCTTCTTCATTTTTAGATCATGGTCTTCCCATTGTATGAATATGTGGAAACACTTCCACCCAATCTTCCTTTCTTGGCATCCCAATGCCTATTCCTAGAAGAAATTATTCCCACATTAATATGGCTTATTCCATGCCTTTGGGAATATGAAGGGGCTTTTAGCCTCTCCAACTTCCGCAACTATGCATTACTAGGACCCTGCTACAATTTTTTTGAATCTCCGACAAGCTATGCAGTAGTACTTCATTCAATTCTACCTATTCGACATGTGACATCATGAGGCTTTCATTGTTTGCCTTCAATATTCTAACAGTGACCATAAAATATGGAGGGTTTTCTCTATCCCTCTGTCCATTAGACTCCTCATCTCTGATTTGTGAGGTTTCATCCATGCTTCGTTGTACCATTCATGTCTTATTGTCTTTCAGTGCATCCTACATGTTGAAACAACAACCATAATTAGCAATTTACATTATCAATTTTAAAAAATGCAAGGTAGGCAACACAAAAATCTCTCTAGAATAGTTTTAGGTGGTCTTGGTGACCCATTCAAGCCTAGAGTTTGAACTTTGCTCTGATACCACGCTGTAACAAACTCGAACCCCTAACCATTTTTTTACACACCAAATTTCCACACTACTAAGTGGCACACTTATGTATCGTATTCTACTAAGTGTCACACTTAAGTATCACTTATGTAGGTGTTGATTTGCAACATTCCTAAGTGTGGAACTTATATTATACTAAGTGTCGTAATTGAATGCCACAACTCTATCATGATGTGGAAGTGTTAGTCATGTTTCCTAGGCAAATTGGGGAAGAAAACCCATCATATGGAGGCCTAAATACAATCTATCATCATGAAGAAGTGTTGGTTATGTTCCCTAAACAAATTGGTGAAGAAAACTCATCATTTTAAGGTGGAAAAGCCACTTTTTACCTTGAATTTTTTACCATTTTTAATGACTGACGCCCCCATGCCCATACATAGGGAGTTTCATTCCCTTGGTGACACTCCCTGCTTAACTGTGTGGGAGCATTAGTGATGCTATGTGATAAGTCTTTAGGGAGCATTAGTTTGGTTACAACCAATTCCACATTTTTTGGAGGGAATATTTGGGAGGTTGGAGTTTGTTTGGGTCAAAGGGATTCACATCCTTTCTATATACTTTATCCTAGGATAACTATCCTAATTAATTGAGCCATATCCTCAACCATACTCCTAAAATAATCTATGGTGGTTGAGCCTTCATTTTCTATATAAGGAGGCCACTCAAGGGTAAAGGGGGGAGTTCTAGAGAGTATAAAACCTCTATTCTTATGACCTTTCAGACACAATTCAGTAGCATTCTGGCAATGCACAAAAGGGGTTGGATAGAAGGAGAATTGCAGTAATCTTTCTCAACATTAGGTGATTGTAAGTGTTGTCCATTTTTTCTCCTGAATATAAGATTGGCCTTTTCCCATACTTATGTCTCCTTTACTTTACACGTGAATGATTATGCTTGTTTCATTTAGTTAGTTTTTCTTTCATATAACTTTGTGCAAGTATTAGAAGAGTAAGATGATTCTATATAAGTGCAGGGAGATCGTGATCGAGCTAGGAATCGATCCAACACTAGAGCAATAAGGAGCAGCGAGGAGAACCTTAGAAAAACGTGCACTCTTATTTCATTTTCCCTCTTCTTATTTTCATGTGTGAATAGAAAGGAGAAAGGGATGTTAGCATCCACTTGATCTATTCTGTCTTAGCCAAAGAAAACCTGGCTAAAGGGAGATTAACGTGTCCACAAGGTAATATTTCTCAGAAAACATTTTCTTAGGCTGGTGGAATGTTAAGACTTTTTTTCTTGGACTCAGTTCCTTTCCAAAATAAAGTTCATATATGGATTATGTTAACCAAGATATTGCCAACGACTATAAACACACTAAAAAATAATCTCTAGATCAAGAGTTATGGCCTCCCGAATTTTTCTATCTCTTGTTCACCAAATCCAACTCACTACCATGTGGCATAAACGTGGTTCCCAGAAACTTGCATAGTTTGAAGTGAAACTAACGTGGGATCGATGTGGCACTTTCTATCGAGCTTACCATTCAAGGGTTTTGATCTCATATCACTTTACTTGGTAATCATCTGGGACTATTTTCCATGAGATATAATTCACCCCACCTATCTTGATCTGATGATGATCAATTTGGCAGGTTCATTCCTCATATCCTATGACTCTCGGATCCTGATAGTCAATGGATCCAATCACGTTGATTCATTGAACTTACATGGAGACTAACGTACACTCACTAATATTACTATGGATAACTCATGGGTCCTACAACAAATCCATGATTGAGATATCATCTCTCACATTTGTTGATCAATGACTATCATTCAACCTTGGAATCTCATTGGAATCATCACATGCTCTTGTACACACTCAGGACCTACGCCTGACATCCTCTGATGAACGGTTGAGATCCATTAGTGTAGATATCTGAAAATCAGGGTTTAAAGTGAATACACATAGACCTCCAAACCTAATGAGGCCACTCTCATTCCATTGAACCATCAATAGTTGACACATGTCATACCTTTTGAAACGCTATCTGTCAATCTAGCATACTCGTCAACATGACATCATCAACATTTTGCCTCAATTGAGTAGATCCTTCTTCATCCTACCACTAAGACTTAATATTTAATTTATACCAATTAACAACTCTCGTTCATTCTCAAGTTTTCATCGTCATTAGCATTCCTTTATCATTGCCGCATCCATCATCATCAAAGCTCCTTGATCCAACTCTTGGTCATTTCAACGAATCATCTTTCCGAAAAATGACCTGATCTGACCATTATATCAATCAATGGCTATCATTGATTCTGGGATTTCTTCAATATCTGACTCCTCCTATACTTCACAACTCAAGACTTCTAATGACCTTGTCCATTAATGTATGGGTAAGATCTAGTCACCAAACCAAATCCAAGGCTATGATATTTCCCAACTAAAGTGTAGGGATTTCTACTATATAACATTATGACTTTGGGACTTAGCTGATTTAATAGGTTCTCTAAGGTCTTTCTAGACCTTCAAGAGTTAAACAATTACTTGGATACCATAGAAAACTCCCTAGCTTCATCGAAAGGAATATTCTTTCATATCTTGCAAGATTTTCACTCATAAAAGGTGATATTTTCTAGGATTAGGGTCTCTTAACCTACACAAGAACCTCCCCAACTCCAGGGCACTCTCTGTTGATATTATGGTAGTTGTTGGAGGTATTTACCTCCACGTGTAAACCTGATGAGAATAGAATATTTAGGGAAGCAAGAAGAAACCCTAATGAGTTGGCTAATAACCCTAGAAGACATGTTGGCCCAAGAGGATAATTTGTATTAGGTTATTATCCTCCAAGAGCATAAGTCGGCCAGAAGAAATAATATATACTGAATAGACAGATACCCAGAATGAGAAGTTGACCCAGGAAGTTAGCCAGAGTTAGTATAAATAAAGGAGGCTAGTCTTCATTATGGCAGGCATTCTTAGAACTGCAGATCTCACTTGTGCGCACTGCAGTTGCCCATTTTTGTGCGCAAGTTTGGAGGACAGTTGTCGTTGCAGCTGCTGCAACTAGCATATTTTGGTTTTGGCTTGGACTATCTCTTGGCTAGGTTTTGGAATATCTGATCAACTATTGTTTGGTGTGCTATCCTTGGAGAAAGGGGCGCTACCCTTTGTTTGGATATTTATCCTAGGGTTTGCTTTTGGAGTAATTCTCTGTCAAGGTTAAGGTTCTCGGAGGGTGGCTTCAGCCTATGGTTGGGTGACAATAGTGATATTGTCAATGGTAAAATGAGCACATCCATTGTATTATAACAGGTTATGGCCCCAAACCTCCTTCATTCAGTCTAACTGCTGGAAGGAAACATAGCCATAAGGATATTAAGCTCGTTGAAGAACTGCTGCTAGGTTTTCTAGTAGGAGAAATCACTAAAGCACTGTCGCCAGGGTTACTAGTAGGTGCAGTTGCAGAAACCATAATCCTCTTGTTGAGGCACCTTAAGTGAAGGGATTGACCTAATTTCTATATATATCAGTGAGCCCTAGCCTAGTGCATCTCTTGGTACTCTTAGCAAGCCAAGATGTCAAGTTTGAGTTTTTTGGTCAAATCTAGGGTTGACCAAGTCAAAGCATCCATGACTTACTCTATGAAGTTAGAAAACAAGTTCTATGGAGCTTCGAACTTCAAAGTGTGGAATACAAGGATTGACCTCATCCTTTCTAATAATAAAGTGATGCATATCGTGAAAGGAAAGATCGTGGAACCAGAGTTTAAAGAAGGAAAAGAGAAGGAACCGCAGAACATTGCAGTTATGGAGAAGTTCAAAGATGGTGACATCAATTCCATGAGTATCATAGTGGAATCTATAAAAGACCACTTGATACCCTACATATCCCATCATGACTCATTGAAGAAGATGTACGATGCCCTAACAAACCTCTTCTCAGTCAGAAACATTGGACAAATAATGAGTCTAAAGAATGAGCTTTGTGACATGAAGATGAATGATGATGATAGCATAACATCACACTTTGTGAGGATATACCAGTTAAGATATCAACTACAAGCTATTGAAGAGATCATTTCAGAGAAGGAATTGGTAAACATAGTACTCAATGGTCTTCCCAAGACATGGGATGCATTTGCCGCAAGCATGAATACAAGAAAAGAGTATCCTACATTTGAAGAACTTTGGACTTGCTGTGCTCAAGAAGAATCTAGGATGAGTGAAAAAGAGAAACCCCAAAAGAAGTACGATGATCAAGCCTTCACAGCAAGATTCAAGAATTTCAGGAACAAAAGGAAGCTTGGTTCAAGGAGGAAGCCAAATCAAGAGAAAGATATTTCAGAAATACAATGCTTCAACTGTTGAAAGTATGGTCACTACAAGAATCATTGTCCCAAGCTAAATAAAAGGATGGAGAAACACGAAGCATCAGTTGCCGAAGAAAAAGAACCTATAAAGATGACTAAGCAGGATGAAAGAGACTTCTTCTTCTGAAGGTAACAATACTCTTCTTAGTTCTTGTACATATATTGTTTCAATAGTCTCTGTACATATCTTGTATATCTATCTCTTAGAAGATAATATGTTCCAAGAAGATCTATACTTATGGAAGAACAATAAGATAAGGATTGTTATCATTATACAAGTCATATAATACACATGAAAGGATAAAATACATCAAACAAATCATGTGGAATCTATTAAAAATAAGCCGAAATCAGAATCAATCCTGAAGAGATTTAGAAGAAGCAGAGACAGAAAGAAGTCAACAATAAAGAGGAAATTGGAGAAAGACTTACAACACTTTGCAGAAGGGAATAAGGATGCAGATGGAAGCATGGACTCTCCTAGATGGAGGGAGCCAATTATATATCACCAAAAAGAAGAGCATGCATTCATACATGAAGCAAGGATTAGGAGGAAGCTAATCCTATGATCCATTGAATATGATGAAGTATATATCCATGGTAGCATCCATGAAAATCAGTACGTGTTCAGTTCGACCTTAGAATAATTCTTCTTCGAAGAGAAGCCTTAAAGTATCCCTGGTTGTCCATCCACATTTGTGATCCTATGATGAAAGAAATAAGTGGAATATTTAGGGCATGGAACCTGTTGAAACAGAACTAAAATTTTGTTTTTTTTGAACAAATTTTGGTATCCTGGAGTCTTTGCATTATTAAAATTTTTCAGATTTAATGAATTCGAAATACACTCGAGACTTATTCTGGAAAGAGATTGATTGAAAATTAATCTATGAATATGCCAAATACTTTCAAAAATAATATTCTGAAAAAAACACATGATAAAATTTTAGGTTTTTCTAAATAAACTTCGGGATATCGGAGTTCGCGGTTTGGGAAAAACAAATTTCAATACACATTATTTCCCGATCTTCCGATTTCCCGATTTCCCGATGCGCTAATCCTCTATTAATTCATTATTATCTTAAACTCATTTAAAAATCAGTCTTAAATCTTAAGTTAATCATATCGGGAAATCGCATTTCGCTGTTCGAATGAACAAGTAAACTTAACATCGTTTTTCCCGATTTCCCGATCCCCGATATAAATCAGTCCTTAATAAAATTCTGATT
>ML805037.1:146011-162133 GCA_009831015.1 Picea engelmannii | reverse complement strand
TCATTTAATTCTTGATCCGAATGTCTGAAGTAACGAACTTATCAAAAACTCTTTAATAAAAAATATAAAAAAAATCTAATACCCATGACAGTACCAAACGGGAGACAACCAAACGTAGAACCCGGTTTGCAAGACCAAACTAGTATTGCATTGAATTTGTTTAATACTATATTACAAACTGCAACAAACCGAACCGAGTTAGAAAGGTCGTGGGAAGCAATAGAATGTGACATAATTATCCAAGATCAAAGGGAAGAAAGACAGAGACGGTTGAGAAATCAACTCTGATTTGATTTTCTTTGTTTCATATTTCAAAGACTTATTCTTCTTATGGATGCCTAGACGGTGTGTTTTACAGCCTTAAAACACAAACTCTGGAACAACAGAACCTATAAGAAACTCCATGGACTCAAGAGATAAAGAGAAACATGAAGATTCCAAGAAAGAATGAGAAGATAGAACAACCAATCATTGTATTAAGAATCACAAGATTACCAGCCTGATATGAACTCACTAAAAGAAATCAAGCAGAGGAACTAAAAGTTGTGATAAAGAACAATGTATATATATGCAAGCATTGCAATATCCAGAACTAGAGATTCTCCCAAATGGAGGGAGAAGACTATGATGATTACTTGTTCCAGTAAACCAGACATACCTCTACATGAGTCATTATATCATCTGCAACATCCATGGGTTGGAGTTCTACATCAGATGAATGCAAAGACTATTCTCCAGAGAAATTGAACACAAATCGTATGTAGAGCAACCTCAAGACTTTGAGGCATACCAGAAAGAGACCCTTGTATGTAGATGGAAGAAGATAACTTGGTGGAGAACCTCCAATGCACAACAGAAGAGTGGTGAAGACTTTCTATAACAAAGATATTGTATCAGAATGATTACTCGGAAGATCAAGATGATAGATTGCCAATCCATGACAAAGATCTCATGATGATAGAAGAAGTGTCACATGGATATGTTCCATTTTGACCCTTGTCATGATGTTGTGAGCTAGCAATAACCAAAGAAGAATCCAACAAAGATATACTTTATTGATCAGAGCTATATGAAGCCTTCAGAGAAAAACTAGTGTTCCAGACCGAAGAACATTTGAGATCAAGCATTACATTATCTGTGATGAAGTCCAAAAAGGAGAAACTGGTTCTCAAATATATATATCCACAGATGAGCAGATAAGTAGACATTTTAGTAAATCCTGTGTCCAAGATGAAAGAGTTTGCGTACTCAAGCTAGAGCTCATGAAAAACAACTTCCTTATTGAAAAAGTAAGAATATGACTCTCAGGTTGGGAGGGAGCACTGATGTGTTATTGACTTATGGACAGTCATTTTTCAGTTCGAAAAATGGTCCAGGATGAGCAGTTCCTTTCTAGTTCAGAAAGTGGTTTGAGATTTCTGACGGATAGGCATTTTCCAGTTTGGAAAATGGTCTAGATTGAATGGTCATTTTCGTAATGAAAATGGTTCGATGGATTGTTGATGTACCATAGACAATGAATTCCCATTGTGGTTAACATGGGGAGTGGTCTAGGGAAGTCTCTCTTCTTGAGGATTATTCAAGAAGATTGGCCTGCCTCATCAGACAACGATTTACCATTGTGGTTAACATGGGGAATGGTCCATTTTGGAGGTTGGAGCAGGATAGTCATTTCCTTAGGAAATGGTCCGGACAGTCATTCCTTAGGGTGGATTCATTCTCTCCAGGTTGCACTTTGTTTAGTGCCGGAGGAATGAACCAGGGTGGGGAATGGTCAAGGTTCAAAAATCAGGGACAAACATTCCTTAGGGCATATTCATTCTCTCCAGGTTACACTTTGTTTAGTGTCGGAGGAATGGCCCAGGGTGGGGAATGGTCCAGGCTAAAAAATCAGGACAATTATTCTTCCTTGCTTGAGAAGAATAGTCCAGATAGATCATCATTGATGTTTGACCTTCTGAGGGAAGACTCTCTTCCAAATATCACAGATGTGAGTGGAAGAATGGACCAGATGATTCAGTTTATATCATAACATTGTTTCTGTGCAGGTTGATATCAGATGATTGTTATGAAGACTGTATGATAGTAGATGTATACTACTATGGTGGATGTGTTTCACTGTTTGATCAAGTACCTGTGTGCTACTTGGTGTGGTTGTGTAACACTGGATTGTAGTTGTGTAGTACTATGGATAGACACAGTTGTGTTCTATTGAATGATATTGTTCTAATTGCCTTGAAGACTATCAACGGTGTTTAAAATGATTATCAGCTAGATGGATGATCAATGAATAGATATTTCCCAGACAGAAAATGGTTCAGAACATTTACTCTTCTAGATTAGAAGAATGTCTCTTCTGTCACTTTGTGGAGTGAGCATCATATCTGATTACTCATATAGAGTATGGTTCCGAGAGATGATGTAGATGATGACACTGATGGTGATGATGGTGCTCATGATCTAGTCATGAGAGAGTCTATACAATTATGTTGATGCTACCGAGTGAATGGTATGTTTGTGCTCAATACCATTACCTGTAATACCTCCCTAGCTAGGAGGAGTGTTGATATTATGATAGCTTCGGGAGGTATTTACCTCCACGTGCAATCTTGACAAGAATAGAATATTTCAGGAAGCAAGAAGAAACCCTAATGAGTTGGCTAATAACCCTAGAAGACACGTTGGCTCAAGAGGATAATTTGTATTAGGTTATCAACCTCCAAGAGAAAAAGTTGGTCAGGAGAAATAATATATACTGAACAGAAAGATACCCATAATGAGAATTCAACCCAGGCAGTTAGCTAGAGTTAGTATAAATATAGGAGACCAATGTTCATTATGGTAGGCATTCTCAGAACTGCAGAGCTCACTTGTGCGCACTACAGTTTCCCAGTTTTGTGTGCAAGTTTGGAGGAGAGTTTCTGTTGCAGCTATTGTAGCTAGCAGATTTCAGTTTTGTCTTGGACTATCTCTTAGCTAGGGTTTGGACTATCTGATCAGCTATTGTTTGGTGCGCTATCCTTGGAGAAAGGGATGCTACCCTTTGTTTGGTTATTTAGCCTAGGGTTTGCTTCCGGAGTATTTGTCTGTCAAGGTTACGGTGCTCGGAGGGTGGCTTCGGCCTATGGTTGGGTGACAATAGTGATATTTTAAATGGTAAAACGAGCACATCCATTATATTCTAACACTCTCATCATCTCCCATATGAAGATATTTTCCATATCCTACATACTTTCCTCTGAAATATGCAAGGTCCTCAGGGATACATACTACCCGTACTTGTTCATTTTCATGAGTCATTAGGTTATCAATGAAAACATACATGAATATCCCATTTTACTCATAAATTAAACTATCAAATAAAAGCATTCATGTTTCCCATGTAAATAAGACACACACATGATTACAACATTCATACACAATTAAATAGATCAAGTTAAAAACTTATCTGATCAAGGAAATAACCACCACCAATTGACTCAAAGAGGATACCTTTCCTTTGAACCTTCTGCCATACTTTAGAGTTATTTCCTACAACATGCCATGCCCATGCTAGGCCATGATACCAAAATGGAATGATTCATCATGTTTCCAGAATCTCGATGATCCATGAAGGTTAATCTCCTTCCTCCGTTGACAATATTAGAAGTTTCCCCCTCCCCACTGAGCTCAGATCTTCCACAGGTTTATCAAGTAGTTTATCAACTAGATTTCCTATGCATAAGGGAGTCCCTTCTCTTCTATATAGTACGTTGGCGACCTCCCCTTCCCAGTGTTGATTTCTATCCAGTAAGTAATGTTGACGCTTGAATCTGTCAGGATCGAAAAATAAACCTCATGAGGATGTGAATACTCCTATATTTTTATAGAGGTGGTACTCCTATATATTTTATGATATTCTTTGATACTCTCAATTTCCAAAATGATATAGGACTTTGAGAAAGTACACTCTTATACTCAAAGAAAGATAAAATTTGTAGAAAAAATAGAAAATGCTTTATTTTTAAAGAGAATTGTTGAGAGATGACCAGGAACCTCACACATCACACATTCTAAAATATAAGTAAAATTTCCTCACATCCATCATAGAGAAATAAATATTTCTGATCACACATAAAAATAAAAGAAGATGATCTGTATACATAAGAGAAATTTGATAGAGTAAACACATATAAAGCTCAAAGGAAGAAAATGATAGACCAATTTCAAATATTTTATACTCAAAATTCAAAGTTATAAAACACTATCAAAATTGATCCCGACTTAATTCTCTTGAGGTTTTTGAAAAAATATTAAGGTCTATTACAATGCTTTGAATTTAAAATGTGTTTGTCCAAAGGACTGGGATTAGGGCTCCAATGGACCATAAAATTAAATAAATTGTGGAGAGAAGAAGGTGGGAAGAGGCAGAGTAACAAGACCTAAAAGGAAGACATAAAGGAAATTATCATATTTCAGTTAGACCTTTCTAATCAAATAAGTGGAATAACTGGATGAAAAACTGATAAGGAAAGAAAAATGCGATTAGCATATACTTAGTATGATGGTATCTCTCATTTTTTCATTTGCTTTCTATTGTCCTTTTATTATCCCCGCTGACGGTTATAGGAACTGTCTTGACTGTTGTTTCTTGGCCCTCTTTAGTTAATTTATCAATTTCCCTCTTAAACCAATCCTCAATGTAATTCTTCATTGGCACAACATTTATCTCATGTCTAATTTTTATAATAAATAGTTAACCTTCTAAATATATTAAGTCATGAGAAATACCATGGATCGATTCCTCAATATCTTGATTTTTTATAGAATAATCGATAAGCCAATTATATATCTCTTCTTCACCATACTCAATTATGCCATTAAATTTCTCAACCGATAATCCCTTTAGTATCTCCACATGTTCATCAAATTGTTTCCTTGTCATAAACATTGAATTGAAGATTAATTTAGGATCTTGAACCTCACCAGTTATTCCTGCTAAATCTATTTTTGTAATCCTTATGAATATTTCTTCTCTTTTTACTATATATTCATTGCATGCTTGGAAAATATTTCTCAGATTCTTAATATTTTCTTTCCAATGGGCATTCAACTATTTGATTCAACTAGGAGAAGGAAAATCTTCTTCTCTCCTCTTTTTTTCTGTCATGTTTGAAATTTTTATCCCAAATGGTAAAACATCATCTGTGTAAAACCCTTCTTCATTCTTAAAATCAGCTTTGAGGTATTCATGAAATGCATGTTCTCTTGAACCAAAAGAAACAATATTTTTAGAGATTTCCCATGCCTCTATTATCAATGAAATTCTATTTTTAATATTTTTCTCAACACAATTTTAAACCACTGTAAGTAAACTTGATGATCCATTTAACTTGACACCAGGTGTAGTTTTTTTTATCATTGTCAACGGGCTAGCCAAGATGGGAAGATGCATCAAAGAAGTTTCCAATTCTTTGATTTTTTCCTTTAATCTAGCATTCTCATCCTCTAAACCATCAATAGGGTCATCAAGTGTGTCCTCAGTTTCCTTATGAATTTTGGAAATCTGGGATGGTCGCATATACTTGAGGTCAACCTCTGAGAGAGATTTACCTTTTTTATTTTTCTGGTCAATTCTTTCCACAATCATCTTTTTAGATTCTTTGTCAAAAACAATGCTCTGAAAAAAGAAGGATTGTTTCTCACTAAAGGTTTCATTCCCAATAACTTCTAGTAAAGAATCTTGTTGAACAAAATGCTCCTGTTGTTCTATTGCAGAAGATATTTTTTCAATGTCTGCTTCTAGTTTCATATCTTCCAAGCAGATGCTTTGAATATGATTTTCTATAAGATTATTTTCTTCCTCTTGCACGGGGGTTTTTCTCTTCTTTCTCACGGGAAATTTTTGTGAACTTTCAATTTTTTCAGAGGGAGGATTATTATATCCTCCTCCACTAGAACTATTGTTGACAAGATTTTTAATTGGGTGGGCTACTAGAGTACTATTCCTGGATGTAGCATTCTTCAGAGTGACAACTGGAGATTGAGCACTTCTTTCATTGGGACATTTTCCTTTTTTCTTGTAAATATCATTACTACTAAGTAATGTTTCTAAATCTCCATCATTATTTACATGAGTGTTATAGATATTGACTTCTTCTTCGCTCAAGACAATTTGAATTAAATAATTACTAAACCCTACTGATAGCATATTTCCAACAAAGATTTTTTTTGGATCAAAACATTTGATCTTTTCAGCATACTTCAAACTCACATTGTTGAAATGATTTGAAAATTCATCAATTTTATTTATATTTATCGATACAAACTCTCCAATCTTCCATGGAACAGGAATAAACTGCTTTTTCCTTTTTTCATGGAAAAAGTGCAACCCGAAATTATATTGCCTCACTACCTATGTGATAAATAATTTATCGGGTACATAAAATGGAAGAAAATGACTTTAATTTGAGAAAAATATGCTTATGATACTATAATTTTCCATTTTCTCTATCATCCCATTTTTCTCTAAAAATTTGGCAGCTTCAACAGATATTCTGGGAGTGTTTTTGCCCAACAATTTTTTTTTTGAAGACTGAACAAAGTCATTATAAACGTCATAGAAAAATATAGGGGTTTTATGCCTCCATAATTCTTGATACCAAAAGGTAACGAGATCTGCTTCACAATTTACCCTTTTACTGATAGTCAAATTTGGGAATTGGCAATAGTGCATGATAGAAAATATCAAATAAGAGGCCATGAATAATTTCCTATAATTTTTGTAATGCGATAATTGGGAAGCAATTTTGATAGAAATGAGATTTCCCCAATCAAAAATATCCTTTTCTTGGACTGTAAAATATAGAATATATTAAATCATCAGAGATATAGAAGAAGTATTTTCCTGACCTGTTACTCTGGAAAATAGCCATGCAATTTCTCGATAGGGATTTTTTAAAGAGTCAACTTGAATTCTGGTTATGTCTGTTGGGACAGATGCAGGATTCTCCAAATACTCTGGCAGGAGGTCGAGCCCATTCTTATGTTTCTTCAAGAATTCTCTGCAATCTTCACCTTTGAAAGTAAGAGTCATCTCTGGAAACTTTAACATATTGCAGAAGATTTGAGGTGAAAGAGGGATTGGAGGATGTCCCTGGAGCTGTATGATTCTTTGATTCGACATGTACTTGTCCACACACCATGCAACAATTTCCTTATAATCGAAAACCTCTGGTACACAACCAGCATGAGCAATACCAGATATCCAAATTACGTTCCCATCTTTTTGTGCAGTAGGGGGGGAGGAATAGTACAAGTATGCTCTCAACCACTGGAAGTTCTGATCTTTGCGACCAAAAATATTTAGAGTGTCACCACAGAAATTTTGTCGAGCTGATGATTCCATTAAGTTGACGGACTATTTCTTCAGCTAGGTAATGGTCACAAATAATCCTTTTTTGAAACATAATAACAATTTAATCCCTTGGAAAATGAATATTAAGTGAGAAATTAATGAAAAATTCATCGAGCCTTTCACCATTAATGACGGCCTTTTCGGGGCCTGCACAACAATTGTTAGTAATTAAACAATACTTAATGTGTATTTGGAAAATCAATGTAATGGCGAGGACGGGTGTGAGAGAATATCAATATAGGATTTTTTTGAACCCTCCAACCCGCCAACCCACCAACCCGCAGTTGTAGAGATGATAAAAAAATTCTAAGTGTAGAGAAATGGTTAGTTGGACTTGCGTGCATGAAAAATGGAATACTTTGGAGCTTGACACCCATGACGAAGAAAAAAGTTAAGTGATGGTCAAAATGTATATCATGGAAGTTGAAGTGCAATGTGAGGGTCATGGAAAAAGGAGAGAAAATGTTTGAGCCCACACACCCATGAATTTGAAGAAAAAATCTAAGCATTGAAGTGGACTTATGCATGAGTAAGTGGAAGGAAATGAAAATGCGACAACCCTTGAACTCAAGAACCCGCAAACTAAAATATGGATAAGTATAGTAACCAAGAAAGGGAAAAATAAGGGATAAAAGGAAATGGGAAAAAGGGGAGATATAGAAGGGGGAAAAGAAAAGGAGTAAAGAAGTGGGGAAAATAGAATGTGGGAGGGAAAAATAAAATCACGAAAAGGTATCAACAACTGGCTCCAAATGTGGGATGATAACCCCCAGTGGGTTGTCAATAATCCAAAATCTTGATGGCCATATGCTTCTATCCTTTGGGCTACGAAGTCGAATAGTAAGGATGTAAAAAATAAATTGAAAACTATGTACAAGGAGAAGAGAAACTTTTAGGCGAAAAACTTTTCAAATATCACCCATTAATGGGACATTAACATTTTCCCTTTCATGTCTTTGAGCATATATGCATTAAAACCCATAATATTTTCAATGATATATGGTTCAATATAGAGTTCTTCAATTTTTTTGTGCATCGATGGTTTCTCCTTATCTTTGTTCTAGAGTAACACCAATTCACCTTTTTGAAAATTCTTTATGGTTGTGCTCTGATCAAAATATTTTTTGATACTTTGTTGTCTCTGAGAATTTTTAATCAAAGCTTCATTTTGTTCTTCTTCCAATTTTAATAATTGATTCAATCTCTTTTGCATATGAGTACTATATTTTGCATCCTATGTATTGACTACAGAAGTCAAGGCATTTAATTCGAGGTTGATTGGAATTTTTTCTTCTTTCCCATAAACCAACACATATGAAGACATCACAGTACTATCTTTTAGAGTCATTATGATCACACATCGAGTATCTTTCAATTTCAAGTGCCAATTATTTTGGCTCTTATCAATAGTTTTATTTAATATATGAATGAGTGTCTTATCGGTGGATTCTACAAGACCATTCCCTTTTGGATAATAATTTGATGATTGACCCATGATGATGCCATATTCTCCACAGAATTCTATAAAGTTTGACCCAATGAAAATTGAACCATTGCTAGTAATGAATTTTTTTGGAACACCAAATCTTGAAAATATATTGTCTTTGAGAAACTTAAGCAACTCTTCAGAATCAACCCTTTTCAATGCTACTGCTTTTGGCCACTTTGTAAAATAATCTGTAGCAGTGAGGATATATATGTTCCCTTTACTTGACTTTGGTTTTATTGGTCCAATGACATCCAATACCCATTGGGAAAATGGGTTTTCTACATATATAGGTTGTAATGTCATTGCATATTTTTTCATTTTCCCTAAAAAATTGTTGACAAGATACACATTTTCTTATGGTAGCATACGATTCTTTAAAAAATTAGGGCCAATAAAATCCATATCTTATTATTTTATGGGTTGTAGAATTGGGCACAAAATTCCTGCCACATATACCTTCATTGAATTCCTTAATCAATTCTTGAGCTCTCTTTTCATCAACACACCTTAACAATATGCCATCATAGTTTCTTCTGAATAATACATTAGAAATCAATACATACTGATTTGACTTAATTTTCAATGTTCTTTTCTCCTTTGGGCTCATGGTAACCTGAAATTGTTCGGACCTTAAGTAAAATATAATATCTTTATACCATTTTGAAACAACCATATATTCTCTGACTGAAATCAAAATTACTCCATCCAAAGCATCACCATTTGCAATGAGATTACACAAACCCTGTCCTTTAACTTCTTTTAAAGGATTAATTTCAATGTCATATTCTTGAATCTTTTCCAACCAATTTTCCCAGTTTCCTTCTCTCAATTGTTGATTTAAAAGCATCTTCACAGGAGAGGATGGAACATATGCAATGACATGAGAATTTAATATGTAAGTCCAAAAGTGTGCCACTTCTTTTACAAGAGACAAAGCTTGTTTCTCCAATTCTTAATACCTTAATTCATAATCATGGAGGATCTTTCTCACGAAACTAATTGGAAATTCTTCACCTTTGGAATTTCATTGAGTAAGAACAGATGCCATGACAGTTTCTGTTGCAAATGAATAAATGATGAAATCTCTTTGGAAGTTTGGACTAATGAGGACTTGGTCCATAGTGATTTCCTTTTTCATATTACTAAAATCTTCTTTTTTATCCGAAGTCCATTCAAACATTTCATCCTTTTTCAAGAATGAGTTGATAGGATTCACAATACTTTCATAGTTATGGATAAATCTTCGGACAAAGTTGATTTTGCCAAAAAATGACTGGAATCCCTTCTTGGATGATGGGGGGTTGAAATCATTTATATCTTTAACTCTCTCGGGATCAATATATATTCCTTCTTTGAACACAATATGGCCCATTAATTTTCCTTCAATTACAACAAATAAACATTTTTTTGGATTCAGAGAAACTACATATAGTCTACATCTATCAAAAACTTTCCTCAGGTGATGAATGTGATCATTTCTAGTTTTTGAGTGTACCATTAAATCATCTTGGTAATCTACCATGAATTTTCCTATCAAACCCTCAAATGCATGATCCATATCCCTTTGAAATGTAGATCCAACATTATTTAAACCAAAGGTCATCCAATCATATGCATATGTTTCCCAAGGTGTTATGAAGTTTGTATTTTCTTTGTCTTCCTCTACAACCAATACTTGATTATACCCAGAAAAACGATCTAACATGGACATGTGAGCTGATCTTGTGACTTGTTGGAGGAGAAATTCCATGTTAGGAAAAGGATAATTATCCTTTACACTTTATTTATTAATATCCCTGAAGTCTACACACATCCGAATCTCCCCAGTATTTTTTCTCACAACCACTAGATTTGAAATTGAATCTGAATGTCTGATGGAATCTATTATCCCAGCTTTTTTAAACTTTTCCAATTCAACCTTTACTACTAGCTTCAATTTGGGGTTCATCATCCTTATCTTCTTCTTGATAGGCTTTGCTCCTTCTCTCAAAGGAATAATGTGTTGAAATATTGTTTTATCATATGCCTTCAAATCATCATAGCTCCATGTGAACACATAAAGATATTATTTAAAAAGTGCAACATATTGATCAACTTCATCAATTGTGCAATCAACTCCCAATATGACATATTTTTGGGAACTATCAGTGCCAATATTAGTCTATCTTGTTTCTTGGAATTTTATGGACAAACACTTCTTCCAGGAGATTTTTAGCATGATCATATCTTGTAAAAAGGGACTCAGACTGAATAAAATTCTTCGGAACAACAATGATATCATTATCCTCATCTTCATCATCATTTACCAAAAAAAATTCTAGTTCTTCATCATTCTCAAACGCTTGTAAATAATCTTGATTGTCAAGTACAGAAGGTCGGGATACTCTTTTTACATGAAAATATGTTTTTCTCTAAACATCATATGGGTTCAACATTGAAGTCGCCAAAACTAATGAATCTTCCTTCTGATTTGTATCCCTTGGGATGAAATAAATGTTAAAAGAGATAAAAGATTCCATCAATTTATTAACTCTTTTGAAATATAATTTGAGATGATTAGAAATATTCTCTCTTTTCCCTTGTGAGGAGATATGAATGTATCTATAGAGGATTACACATGTGGTGTTGAGTATTTGTATTTCCTAATATTGAATCTCCTCTTCAATCTTTTACTTGTAAATAAATTCTTGTTGCACATAAAGATCATACTGGGTTATTGAAGAACCATTTTCATTTCAATCCAAGGAATAAATATTTGGGGTTTGTTGTCAAGAACTCTTCGTACTCCAATATATTCAAAGATATATCTTTTAGCCAAAGAGGAGAACCACCTCTCTAAAAATGAAGGGGGACTAATGTCCTCATGAGGTTGTCGTTTCGGTCCTGACAGATTCAAGCGTCAACATTTTTTGCGACCATAATGGGGAGAGATTTATTTTCAATATGTTCGAGGCCTTGCTTTAGATATGATTTAGGAACCAGATTCTCAATGGTTCAATATTTAAAAAGAAATATTCAATAAAATATTTACTTGTTCTAGATGCATCAAAACAATGCTTCAATATCTTTTGGGGACAAGTAAAAAATCAAATTTCCATGGAGAAACTATTGAAAAGATTTCAAATTGTTAAGAAAATCATCATGGTTGTTTGAAAACATAGGTATTCCAACAAAGGACGAACACCTTCAGTAACCACTCACACAACCAGATCAAATATCAACACACTGATGTTTTGACGTGGTAAAACCCCTACGGAGAAACATGCATGGCCCCATCCAATGTGGAAACTTGGAGAAGTTTATTAATGCAAAAGAAAAAGATTACAGAGATATTTTCTCACAATCGATCATCAAGAAATGACCCTCCATTATCTTTAAATAGAGATCATGGACCAATCGGGTGTTAATCCATGGATCAATGGTCGTTAAGATCGAGGAAAATATGAGTTTTCATATCACTCTATGTCGGGAACATATCGTGGCCATCGGATTTCCTAACTACAAATGCATACTAATGCATACTAAATAAACACACTAAGAAACACACTTTTACCTAACAACACATTAGACCAAGTAGATCTTAACTAAATACTAAGTGTCTAAATATCCTAACATCCCCCCTGTTATCACTCTGTAATTTCTCAGGCTGAGGAAGAAGTTGACAGAGGTAACTACAAAACCACTTTAGAGTCTATGATCTATCCCTCCTCGACTCAGAGAGGAATATCTCTCCAGGATTTATCTTTGTTTGCTGGGAATTTTAGGCTAGTTATGATAGTACATGGTTTGGTTGGAACAATGAATATGGGCCATTGGGAAAATGGAGTCACAGTTCAGAATTGATAAAAAAACAAGGTCTAACAGGATAATATTGCAGGGAAGGTAGGAAAATTCACTAGATATTCAAGGATTATGATACGTAGGGAAATGAAATGTTCAGAAATCCTATTAAAAACAGAGAAATCAAGAATTATGTTTTCAATCTTCAGTGGAAAACATAAAAATTGTTCCTAAGCTAGAGAGATTATAGAGTGATAACATAGTGGCAACACCACCAAGGAAGAATTTTTATCTTCCTCAGAGAAGTGTATCAAGTTACGGATCTAATTGTTGATAGTGGACAATGATTAGACAGGTCAAGGCTGGATCATTCACCTGGCGACTCCAAACAGTTTCAAGATGATCTGAAGACTACACTGGAGGATGAACCTGATCAACAGAAACATGAAAAAAAACTATGGAGAGATCAGGTATTCAAATTGGAATTTCATCCTAGACATAAAATGTTGTATTGTTATTTATTTCTTCAAGAAATTTTTCCAATGTATACTATATTTGAAAAAAGATCATAGACCTGCATCCAATTCTTTTCCTTTGAAGATTGTAAATATAGATTCTCTTTATGATTTTGATCCTGGTCGAAACCCTTTTACTGCAACTTATATTGGTCATATTCCATTTGATGAGCCTCAAGAAACCAAGGCTATTTTTACAACTTCTATACAAACCCCCATACCCTTTAAATTCCCAGACAAATACAATCCTCTCATCTTACCTCCAATACTCCATGGTTTTCCTGAAAATTATCAGAAATACCTTCCAAGGTTTGATGGAGAATATGGTAGCATCACTGCTAAAAAACACATTCAGAGTTTTGAACATTTTCTTGACCTTTTTTAGGTTGAATAAGATGATGTTTGTATCAGGATTTTTGCTCTATCTTTGCAAGGTAAAGCTAAAGAGTGGTTCAAATAATTTCCATCTGCAAGCATTGGCGATTTCCATCAGTTTGTGAAAGTCTTCCTTGATAAATGGGTGATCAAGAGGAATCCTTTTCTAATTTTAGAAGAATACAGTCATTTGAAAAGACATCCAGGAGAAACAATGAAACACTTTTCAACCAGATTCAATCAAGTTTACTATTAAATGCCTGATGATATAAAGCATCCTCCTCGTTTAGCTCTCTTACACTACCCGGATGCCTTTGATATGGCAATGGCGTTTCAATTGAGAGAAAGGAATACTACAACACTTGAAGAAATGCATAACATTGCAATAGGTGTAGAAGCTAATTTGTTGATAAAAAATTCAAAGTTAAAGACAAAAGAGAAGGACAACATATAGAAGGAGAAATTGACATCTTCCGAAGTGAAACTAGACATTCTGGAAAGCACAATGAAAGAAATGATGCAACATATTATCCTGAGAGATGAACTTGTTGTTCAAAAACACCATGTTCCATTTTTGCAGAAAAAGAAAGGGTCACTATTCGAAATCATTTTTTTATCTTATCCTTGGTATCATAGATCAGAAAATGATTGTTTTATGTATTCACTTCATGCCATGGACAAAGATGAAACTCAAAATCAGCTTGTGGAGGAGCAATCAGCTGATCTAATATGTATGCTTGATGACATTTCTTATATGGATGATCTACCCAAGTATGATCAATATGATGATGACTACATCAAGTTTGACTCTTCAAAACAATCAACACCATATTTTTGGGAGAAAGAAGCTTAGTTACATCAACTCAAATATGACAATCAGCATGTGCATATTAATTATGACAACAATGAGGAAAATGCAGAAAATTTTCAAACAAGTGAAAGATATTTGCCTTTGTGTTTTCCTCATTCCAATTTCTGAGAGAAACCTATATAAACAAACAGATAAGCAAGTTGTAAGTAGTATTATGCGGAAACTTTCTTATGAATCAGTTCATGATGTCATTCGTGATATGGAAGTTGTTCTTGCTCCAAAATTGCAGCTACTAAGCTACCTTGAGTTTCAAATCCCAAATGAAATCTTAGAGCCTGAAACTGATTATGAATTAATGAAAAATAATTTTGTACCATTAAGATTTAATTAATTTCAGTTTTTGAAGAAAAATCTTGATCATGGCCTGAATGATAAGCACATAGAAAATTATGAAGTTTCATTGGAACCGATACAACAGTCTTATCAGTTTCTCCATGATCCAATAGCTTATGCTTTAGATAATATCTGTAGTCAAATTCCTTCTCCATTAGATAACTATGAGCCTACAAACATATATGATAAAAACTTGATTAGGCAATCGACTTCATCATCTTATTCAACAAGAGTCTCATTACAAAGCTCTTCTAGAAATTTGCAGTTAAATTAGAAATTGTATGATGATATAGATAGCATATGTGTAATACCAAATCATGACCTTAAATTTGTTGAATACTTTAAACATCACGAAATAGGTCATGTATATCATGATCCTATAGCTATCTATATGGAGGATTTTTTCACTTCAAAGTTCCAATCGATTTCCAGTGCTTCTTTTGTTTTTCATGGTTCCAAAGATCTTTGTTGTGAAGATCATGTTGACAATCAGTTTCTAGTGCCCTTACTAGATCTAGTTCTGAGTTTTGTTAAAAAGGGTGAAGGAGCTAAGGTATTAAATCAAATATTTTATTGGCTATATTGGATATTTTATATCACTTGAAGTCAAGCATTCAGTGTTAGAATAGGATTGTATATATATAAATAAGCTTACCAGGTAAGCATCCTCACAGCAGTCATATTTTTAATATGTAACATAATTTTCAGATTTTAGTTATTGGTTTCTAGTTCTAGTTCAATGTGCATTTCAAATTTCATTTTTCAGTTTGATTTGGTTTCAGTTGAAGGATCAAAAAAAGTATAGGTTGCAGAATAATGTTTTGGGATCAACCCAATAGATAAGGCACTGGCTTGCATATTCAGAGATCTGTGGTTCTTGATACCTCCTAGGGAGATGTCATCCCCCATTGGAGCCTATGTTAGGGTCCTATAAATTATAGGAAATATTATTATCCAGTTTCTATCTGTTGTTTCTCTCACGACAAAATCTCTTGGCTTGCCTGGTTTCCTTGGATGACTTTGCCCCTCCATCCATTTTGCTCAAATCCTTCATTCATTGTTGCACCAGTCACTCCCATGTCCATTCATCTTATTCACCACATCTCATCCACCATCCATTCCATTACACCATCCACTTCATCGTTCCCCACCCCCACTAATTGCATCCCTGCATGAAATGAAGTTAGGTGACTTGGGTTAAACTAACAAAAATAACTAGTTTAAAAAGTCATTAGATAACCTAGGATAATTAATAATAAAAATTAATTAGTTAGGTTAATACTGCTAATAAATAGTAATTAGATTAAGTGTAATTAGGTTAGTGTAATACTAATAATATTAATAATAAATTAAAATTAAAAAA
>ML805037.1:81475-130612 GCA_009831015.1 Picea engelmannii | reverse complement strand
TAAGGAATCCCACAAAAACACCATTGATCAAAATTTCAGTAATATAGTGCAAAATTACAGGATACTTGTGTCAATTTTCATTGGTGAAGTACCTTTCCTTGTAAATTTGTTCTTTCTTTTACCACTACTTCTTTCTACATTCTGAATTATTCTGAGAAGATAAAGAAACACAATTTGTTTTAATGTACACTATGTCTCTAGCTTGGAATAATTTCCGTTTTTTCCATTGAAGATTGAAATCATAATTCTTAATTGCTCTGTTTTTAATTGGATTTCTAGACCTTTTCCATCTCTTCCATACATTAAATCTTTGAGGATCCAATGAATTTTCCTATCCTGCCTGGAAATATTAGCCTGTTAACCTCGTATTGATTAATTCAGAACTGTGACTCCATTGCCCAATGGCCCTCCCTTGTTGTTCCAACCAAACAATTTAAAACCAAACATAACTTGTTCTCATGGATGATTTTAGGGGCTAAATTTCGCTCATGGGCTAATTTTCCATGGTTTTTCCAAAAACGAGATTTGCTATTTTAAAAATGATTCGCCCAAATTCTATAGGATAAAATTATTTTACCTTAAAAATTTCCAAAATTTTATAAAAACTATATAAAATCCTTAGAAATTTGAATATTTTTACAAAAATATAGCCAAACATTTATAGTTGGCATATGAAGGATTAATCAGATTCGCTAAGGTTTCTACATTTTAAAATAAAATTCCATCCTTAAAATCATCCTTGCTTGTTCTATTATAGACTATGACCTTCTGTGTGCTCATTTCTAAATTTGTTGAGTGTTTTTGTGTGAGAGAGCCCTCTTTGGTTGAAAGGCTCAGAATTCAACCTAAAGTTGGTTGAAATAGTTACCTCTGTCCATTTCTTTATCATCCTTAGAAATTACAGAGTGCTAACACCCCCTTAAGAACAACTTGGGATAGGATTGAAGGATTTACAATAGTTACACAATATGAAAAGGAAATATGCATTAGAGCCTATCCCCCCTTAATGACAACTTCATAAACTCCTAACATAGATAAAAGTTTGGAAAACTTCACTTTTGTAAGAGACTTTTTGAAAATGTCTGCAACTTGATCTTTTGTAGGGAAAAAGAGTGCTTCAATAACTTGATCATGAATGAGCTTTCTGATGAATTGCATGTGTATCTTGATGTGTTTATTCCTCTGATTTTGAACTCGGTCTTTGGCAAGCTTGACGACACTCTGATTGTTGCACCAAAGGATGGTTGGATGTTACTACTGGAATCCAAACTTTGAAAGAATCTATTGAACCCATAAGTCTTCCTGACTTGCATTGACTGCTGCTCGGTACTCTTCTTTTGCTGAAGAAAGTGCAATAGCATGTTGTTTCTTACAGGCCCAAGTGACAGGTCTTGAACCAAGGCTGAAAACATAACCTGCAGTAGACTTCCGATCATCAGGGTCAACGACCCAATATGAATCAGTGAAACCAACCAATAAAGGAGTTCCCCCTAAACTGTAATGTATCCCAAACTAAATTGTACCACAAACATAGTGAAGTATCTTTTTAGTTTCTTTGCAATGGATTTCATTGGGTGTTTTCATATACCAAGAAACAAGACCAACAACAAAAGAAATATCAGGATGAGTATGAGTCAAGTATAAGAGGCTACCAACTAACTGACTGTACAAGGTGGCATCAACTTCGGGAGAAGTACAGGTGGAAACTATCTTGACTCCAGACTGGAAGGGAGAAGGGGCTGGTTTAAAATCATCCATGTGAAAGTGACTAAGAAGGTCACAAGCATACTTAGACTAGGAAAGAAAAATTCATTTATTGGTTTGCAAAACTTGGAGGCCAAGGAAATAGTGAAAAAATCCCAAGTCTGTCATTTCAAATTTGTTCTTAAGGATGGTTTTCACATGTTTTACAAGTTTTGAGTCACTACTAGTAAGGATAAGGTCATCAACATAAAAGACAAGGATTATGAGATGGATTCCTACTTTCTTGGTATATCCATTAGGATTATAATGGAATCTAGAGAATCTAGTGTCAATAAGAAAGTTGTCCATTTTGGCATACCAAGATCGGGGATCTTGCTTAAGACCATAAAGAGATTTATTAAGGTGAAAAACAAGGCTAAAGTCATTTTGGACATAGCCAGGAGGTTGTTCCATGTAGATTTCTTCTTGTAAATATCCATGAAAGAAGGCGGATTTAAAATCCATCCGATGGACCTCCCATTTATGTGAGGAAACAAGAGCAAGAACGAGGTGGATGGAATTCATTTTTTCTACAAGGGAAAAGGTTTAATTATATTCAATTCCTTCAACTTGGGAAAATCCTTTGGCAACTAATTGAGCCTTGTGTCTTTCAACACTTCCATCTGATGCATACTTAGTTTTGTAGACCCATTTACATATGAAAAGTTTTCTTCCTTTTGGAAGAGGTACAAGATCCCAAGTATCGTTTTCCATTAAAGAACAATACTCTTCATTCATTGTTGTATCCCAATCTGGATGATCTGAAGCTTCTGCAAATGTCTTTGGATCATTAGTCTCTGAAACTTGAGCCAAAGGAGAAGAGGCTCACTAGAACTGTGAATGTGTCTGAAGCTGATCTAAAAGATCACCGACAACATCACCAGCTGATTCTCGTGTTGAAAAAACCCATCTAGGAAGCGGTGGAGCTGGAGCTGGTGTTGGTTCAGGTTAAAAGGACTCATCTAGAGGAATGTGAGAAGGTAGAGGTGGATTTTCATCCTCACTGTCATCATCTAAAGAATAAACCATAACAGAAGAAGGCACATACACTAAAGATGGCTCGCAAGCCGAAGAAGTCACAAACGCCGAATTAGGCTCGCAGTCCAAAGAAGGAACAAGCTTTGAATTAGGCTCACAGGACAATGGATTTTCATCAAATTTAACATCTCTTCTAATAATAATTTCATTACAATGTGTTTGAAGAAGTCTATAACCTTTGACATCTTTAGAATAACCAAAAAATATACACTTGTCACTTTTAGGCTTCAATGCTTTCCTTTCCTCATCAGGAATGTGAGCCCATGCTATAATTCCAAATACATGGAAGTGACTTATGTTGAAACATATATATTTTTCAAAACTTGAGACTAAAAGAAGTTTCTCTTTATCTAAAACATTTTAGTATGGAGTCGCCTTTTTTATCAACGAATCAAATTATATGAAGACTTGCCTTCGAATTTTCGGGAGTCGGCATTTTGCGAAATACAAAGGGTTAGAGTTGAGTCTCCTGAAAGCCCTGATCCCCAAATTCATGAAATTTTTAAAGGATAAGTCGGGTTAATTAAAGAATAAGAAAGATTAATGTTGACAAGTCTCATCGTGATTTCGCGACTCGAGTTGCCTTCGTGCTTTAAGTTTAAAGTTTGCGATTTCCGAATCCCCAAAATCCCATGTTTTAATTGTGCTTAATAACAAATCTAAAAGTGTTTTAACTATTAATCAATCCCATCACAATTTCACGATTCAAGATTTCGCGTGTCAAGTATTAATAAAGTCCCGACACTTAAATCCACGAAAGGTTAAAGATTATTTTCTAATCGTGATTAATTAAGAAATTAAGACAAATGATTATCATCTACATTATCCCATTGTGATTTTTCGATTCAGGATTCCTTGCATGTCATAACTCTTGAATACATGATACCCAAAACCCTGAAACCCTGAAACACGAAATCGGGACTCGAGTCATATGCAAAACCTACCTTGGGAAAAAACCATTTTTCTCATCCTTTGGAAGGCCAGTTTCCGCGTTCGAATAGTTGATCGACATCTAAAGATCCTAATATTTCCATTGGTGTCTTCATAATTTCGTTTGGATCTTGGGAAGGCAGTCAAAATTCCCCCGCAAGATGAATTTCGTTTTCAGAAATGTGACATTTTTTACTATGGTGAGTCATCATTTTGAAATGATGATTTTGAGTGACTGGAGGATCAGTTTGAGAAACGGTAGGAGGTTTTTGTGCTTAACACATCTAGTATCAATATCCTCTCTTATATTTCCTACAGTTGTCACATATTGGGAGAATCGAATCCATCTTCGAGCCCTAATTTTCGGATCTCATATTTTCTTTGTTTTGACACATGTTTGTAAAATGCAGATATGAGGCAAATTAAAACAGATCTCAGGGAACTGAGAGAGGTTTTTGCTCAGAAAAAATAGAGGCACAAAATAATATTTCATTTTATGCACATATATCATGATTCAAGAGATACAGATCCATAACCGCAGCCTCATTTCTCAGTAGTTTGGCCCATCTTCTATGGCCGTTAGTTTCAAGAATTGATTGTAACTGTTGTTTTGGGAGGATTTTCGACCTCAAGACCTATATGAGGCATCTTTGTAACATTAAATAGAGAGGGGGAAAGACACACAGGAGTGGTACTCCTGGGTTGTAGCTTTCATTTTCAGTTTAATATAAGATTGCAGAATCATGTTTTATCCATAGCAGATATTCTTATGATGTTGTTTGCAGAGTTTGTCCATTTTCTTAGTTTCATTATCACTTTATCTATATTTTATTCTTGATTTGTAACTATTTTGTAATAGAATTCATCCTCTGTTAGATGCTCTATTGTAGAATGTCTATAGGTTGTTTCTTACAGAGATCAAGGTTCAGAATTCATCCTTTGCTAGATGCTTTGTCCCAACCATCTCTTTCCACTGATTTGTTCTTGGAAATCACTCATCGCTAAGTGCTCATTGTGTATTGATATGTTTTCTCTTTATTCTGCTGCCATACTTTTATAAATCCTTCTCTTTGTAATCAACTTCTATCTCGCCTCTACTCCATGGATTTCCATTACCGAAACACTCTTGTTATTTTCTTGATCATTTGACTCCATGCCCAATGGATTACCTCCCGGTCCAACCCATCAACCCTAAAAACCTCAGAACTTTCTATTACCCATAGATCTACCCATTATTAATATTATTGGATATCCTATCGTGACATATATTCGAGATATCCCTCTCGGGTTGGAAGGGGCAACTTCTAATCAAAAGTGGTTTGTGGTTATCTCGGAATTTACCTGAACACAACCCAAATCAAGTTCTGAGTGATAACTTATTTTTTCATTTAAAATGTGCTAAGGCTTGGCTCTATTACAGCCTAGAAACAAATCTTATTACAACATTTTATGGCGTCGTTGTTGGGGACAGAGGACGAAGTTATATTCCCTGGGATACAAAATTAAATTTTAGATCTATTCCTTGATGGTGAAGAAGGGATAGGCATTTAGTTGGCTATGATCATTCACCTGGCGACTCCTTGGTTCATAGACTCTACGTGATTTCGTTGGCGACTCCACTGGTCTCAAAATGTCAAATTCGTTCATTGCTCAGATTGTTGCAAGGTTTTATCCTCTGGACTTTACAAATGTTTATGGTTTTCCAAACACTATTCCAGACATTAAAGTTTGGGAATATGTCCTTCATAAATTTGGAGAATATGCAGACGGAAATCCTACTCAACACTTGTTTGAATTCCATAAGCTCATGGATGAATTAAATATAGATCATGAAGATGCCCTCATGAAATTGTTTATGTTTTCATTGGAAAGAGATACTAGACTCTGGTATAAATCCTTACCTCATTCCAGTATTCCTTCATTGAAAGATTTTCATATACTTTTTCATCAACATTGTAAAAGAATCTATTCAGCTGAAATACTTTTTGAAGATTATTGTAACATAAAATTTGTAAGACAAAAATATCAAACAAATCCTCTTGAAGAGGAGGAAGAAATATCATAAATTTCTCAAGTTGATGAAGATAATCAGTATGAAGAAGAGTTGGCTGATAAAAAAGTAGGATATGATAGCTCTTGTGATCACATTCAAGAAGAAGATATTCAACATCATGGTCAACCTCCCGAAGAGAAAGAAAACAATAGTTGCTTGATCGAGAAATTACACAGACCACCTCCTCCTTTAACAAAAGAAGAGATATAAATGCTTCTGAAAAGTTATGTTGCATCCCCTGCTTACATAGGTCTGCAACATTCACACAGTCCTGAATATGTGAGTGAAACTTCTTCTATTATTAATGCAAATCTGATTTTAAATGATGACATCCATGAAACTATACAGGAAGTCAGTGAACCTATTTATGATGATGATTCCCTGCCAGGAGATCAGCTTGTAGACTATGTTTTGTTTCATGAAAAAGATGTGGTTGTCGTGTTTAACAATCCTAAAGAATGTTTGTTGTTCGAGAATGATTTAGATTTTGATGTGGAGGAGTATAAATATGAGATAGAAAACATGCATGAGAAAGGATAAAAGTTTCTCACGGTTGATACCCCGAACATTTTTCTGATTGATAACACTTCATATTTATATGCTGCACCCAGATATGATGAGTAAACTGATGATTATAATATTGTTTCTCTAGAACAATTTGCTGAAAGTTTTTCATGGAGGAATGACGGTCTTCAGACAGATGCCATATCAAATGAAAGATGTTTGGATATCCTCTTTGAGGATGATCCTGACAAAAATAAATTGGAGCACGCAGTAGTCTTCGATGAAGCTTGTTATTTAAAACCTCAGGACCACGCATTTTTTCATGATCCTTTTGCTAACCTTTTAGATTCATTTAATGGAGGAATATGCCATGTCATGGATATTTTGTCACAGGAATCAAGGAAAATTTTGAACATTCATGATCAACATCATGTGAGATGGGAGTTGTCAGTTTCCTTTTTCATCCTGCTCAAATAAAGTGTGAGCAGATTCCAAATAAGTAGACAATTATTGGATTGGATTCACTGGCATTTTTGTATCATTTGATTCAGTGGGAATTTTTCAGTAGTTAGAGTAGGTGATGTATATAAATAATATTGACTTTGAGCATTAGAGTACAGTAGTGGTTTTTAGTATGTTTCCAGTTCATTTCTACATCCAGTATAGTTTTGATTTAAGGCATTACGATTCCATATCCTAATGATGCATAAGTAGTTTTTTGTTTTGGAAAGGTGCAAGTAAAGTGACAAGGTTCAGAGTTTGATAAGGATGATTTCAGGTCACCCAATGGATGAAGGAACATGGTCTAGTATTCTTGTCTCTTTGCAGGAAAGCACCATCCCTAGATGGATCCTATGTTGAAACATATATATTTTTCCAAACTTGAGACTAAAAGAAGTTTCTCTTTATCTAAAAAATTTTAGTATGGAGCCACCTTTTTTTATCAACGAATCGAATTATATGAGGACTTGCTTTCGAATTTTTGGGAGTCAGCATTTCACAAAATACAAAGGGTTAATGTTGAGTCTCCTCAAATCCCCAATCCCCGAATTCATGAAATTTTTAAAGGATAAGCCGGGTTAATTAAAGAATAAGAAAGATTAACGTTGACAAGTCTCATCATGATTTCGCGACTCGAGCTTCCTTCGTGCTTTAAGTTTCAAGTTTGCAATTTCTGAAACCTTGAAAGTATGTGTTTTAATCATGCTTAATCACAAAGATAAAACTATTTTAACTGTTAATCAATCCCATCGCAAATTCGCGATTCAGGATTTCTCGCGTCAAGTATTATCGAAGTCCCAACACTTAAATCCACGAAAGGTTAAAGATTAATGGCTAATCGTGATTAATTAAGAAATTAAGACAAATTATTATCGTCTAATTAATCCCATCATGATTTTGTGATTCAAGATTCCTTGCATGTCATAAATCTTGAATGCATGATACCCAAAACCTCGAAACCCCGAAACCCGAAAACCCGAAATCGGGACTCCAGACATATGCAAAACATACCTTGGGAAAAAACCATTTTTCCTAGCCTTTGGGAGGCCATTTTTCGCATTCAAATAGTCCATCGACATATACAGATCCTGATATTTACAGTGGTGTCTTCATAATTTCATTTGGATCTTGGGAAGCCGGTCAAAAGTCCCCTGCAAGATGAGGTTCGTTTTTTGAAATGTGGCATTTTTTACTGTGCTAAGTCATGATTTTCAAATGATGATTCTGAGCAACTGGATGATCAGTTTGAGAAACGGTTGGAGGTTTTTATGACTAACACATCGAAGATCAATAGAATCTCTCATTTTTCCTACATGTGTCACATATTTGGATAATCGAATCCATCTCCGAGCCCTAATTTTTGGATCTCACATTTTCTTGTTTTGACACATGTTTGTAAAATGAAGATATGGGGAAAATGAAAATGGATCTGAGGGAACTAAGAGAGGTTTTTGCTCAAAACAAATAGAGGCACAAAACAATCTTTCATTTTATGCACAATTGTCATGATTTGAGAGATATAGAGCCATAATCGCAGCCTCATTTCTCAGCAGTTTGTCCCATCTTCTATGGTCGTTAGTTTTAAGAATTGATTGTAACTGTTGTTTTGGGAGGATTTTCGACCTCAGGACCTATATGAGGCATCTTTGTAACATTGGATAGAGAGGGGGAAATACACACAAGAGTATTACTCCTGGGCTATAGCTTTCATTTTCAGTTTAATACAAGATTTCAAAAGCATGTTTTATCCATAATAGAGATTCTTGTGATGTTGCTTGCATAGTTTGTCCATTTTCTTAGTTTCAATATCACTTCATCTATATTTTATTCTTGATTTGTAACTATTTTGTAATAGAATTCATCCTCTGTTAGATGCTTTGTTGCAGAATGGCTATAGGTTGTTTCTTACAGAGATCAAGGTTCAGAATTCATCCTTTTCTAGATGCTCTGTCCCAACCATCTCTTTCCACTAATTTGTGATTGGAATTCACTCATCGCTAAGTGCTCCTTGTGTATTGATATGTTTTCTCTTTATTTTGTTGCCATACTTTTATAAATCCTTCTCTTTGTAATCAACTTCTATCTCGTCTCTACTCCATGGATTTCCATTGCCGAAACACTCTTGTTATTTGCTTGATCATTAGACGCCATGCCCAATGGACTACCTACCAATACAACCCATCAACCCTAAAAACCTAAAAAGTTTCTATTACCCACATATATTCCTGTTGTTAAGCTTATTGGATATCCTATCGTGACATATATTTGAGAGATCCCTCTCGGGTTGGAAGGGGTAGCTTCCAATCAAAAGTGGTTCGTGGTTATCTTTGAATTTACCTGCACGCAGCCCAAACCAAGTTCTGAGTGATAAATTATTTTTTCATTTAAAATGTGCTAAGGCTTGGCTCTATTACAACCTAGAAACAACTCTTGCGACAACAACTTACATCTAGTTTAATTTTAGTCCAAGCTTCTTCTGGTGTTATATTTTTAAGAGCCTTTGTGGGAGTGTGATTTACTATGTAATTTGCAAAGTTGATGGCTTCCACCCAATACTTTAGACTTAATCCCTTAGATTGAATAATACAATTAGCCATTTCTTTTAATGAGCAGTTCTTTCTCTCAACAACACCATTTGATTGTGGTGTATATGGAACATTGTGTTGCATTTGGATTCCCTGTGTAGTGTAGTAACTTGTAAAATTATTGTTCACATATTTTCCTCCATTATCTATTCTTAACCTTTGAATTTGATGTCCAAATTATTCTTCTACAAGAGCCTTGTAGGCCAAAAACTTGTCAAAAACTTCGCTCTTAAGTTTAAAGAAGTAAACCCAAGTACGTCTGGAAAAGTCATCAATAAAAGTTAAGAAATACTTGCACCCAGAAAAAGAAGCAGAAGAAAGTGGACCACACAAATCACTGTGAACAAGCTGCAAAGGGCCCGAGGCATGCCAAGAGGCATGTTTGTCAAAATTGTCCCAATGATGTTTTCCGAGAACACAGCCAGAAAAAAACACCATCTCTACATGAAATAGGAGGAATACCAGTCACCATATGTTGATTACATATTTGCTACAATGAGTGATTGTTTATATGACCAAACTGCTCATGTCAAAGTTTTCTCAAGTCATCGCTATGAACAACAAAAACTGATGAAAAAGATGATGAATCAAAGTTTTCAAACTTGTACAACCTGGTAATATCATAAGCAATTTCATTTGCAAGAACATGCTTAGGATATTTTAGATCCTTGATTACAACTTGGTGAGGTGAAAACTCGACAGTTTTACCTTCATCTGAATGAGTGATTTGATATATTGATAGAAGGTTACAAGAAAGACTTGGAACACATAATACATCATTGAAATGACCATTTTCTACTTGAATTGTTCCAGATCCTACAACAGTAAGAGATCTATCATTACCAACAAATATTTTCTTGGTGTTACATTCATTTAGAGAAGAAAATATGTTTTTATCCTTAGCCATATGATAAGATGCTCTAGAATCAATAAGCCACTCGTTAGAAGAAGAAGAAGAAGTTGTATTGAAGGAGAAACTAGAAGAAGAAAGTGCATGTCCATGAGAAGAAGAAGAAGAAGTAAAATCAATACTGATGTTTTTCTTCTTCATCGTTGCTTCTAAATATGCCATCTTCTTGAAACATTTGGACTCATTATGACCATCTTTATCACAAAAGTTGCAATGTCTGTTAGTGTTCTTATTTTTATATTTTGCTCCTTTGTCACCAGTAGGAGTGAAAGTCGTCTAAGTGGGTTTGGGACCCTTATGTTGCTTGTTGTTGTGGTGAGGATGTTGCTTCTTTGTATTCTTGGGTTTATCTTTCTGATGGATGATTAAGGCTTTATTGGAGGTACCTACAGTGTTGATCTCTCCAAGTTGTACAAGATTATATTTCTCTCTAATCAAAGCATTAGAAAAGTTCTCAAGAGTGGGTTTTTGATATGCTATCCCTAGAGCCTCTTTCATGGCATAAAAGGTAATACAAACACAGAATATGCACTACCTAGCTTAGAAAGAATAATATAGATGCAACAATCTTCTTCTATCTTTATCTTACATTCTTCACATAAAATTTTGAGTATTTTAAACTTAGATAGATAGTCTTCAATGCAATAAAAATCACTTGGACTTAAAGTCAGTACTTGATTTTCTAAATGTTGTGCTTAAATAATATTGTGTTTACCAAACACATATTCAATCTTTTCCCAAGCTTCTTTGGGTTTATCAATTTGTTGAAGGTGGAACCTTAAATCATGAGAGATGGGCATTCTGATTAGTCCACGCACTTCGTCATTCTTATTATCCCATTTGACTTTCTTATCAACATCAGTAGGTTATATTTCCTTTCCCAATGTAATCCAGTACAAGCCTTTACTTCTTAATAAATCCTCCATATGGGATTTCCATTGTAAGTAGTTGGTGCTTGTAAGAAAAATATTACTTGAAGAATCCATATTAAATATGTAGATAAAATGAATTTAAAAATTGAAACCAATGATTTGGATGGAAATATCTCAAAAAATTAAGCGGTTTAGAAAAAAACGACATTGAAAATAGGCTTCAGATGTGAAATTTATGCCCTTTTAAAAAAAATACATAAACAATAACCAAAGGACCATGTGATGGTGAATGTTATTTTATGAAGTGACCCAATTTTATAAAAAGAAGTGGGGTTCACTTTTACAATAAAGTTACTTTATAAAAGAAAAATTGCATGCAAAATAAATAACTCTAAAATATTAAAGTTACTTACAGTGATTCACTTTTATACTTGAACTGAAATACACTTTACTATGGAGAATTAACTTTTTCAAAAAAAAGTAACAAAAAGAGAGACTTGAACTCAAGACCTCTTACTTAATAAGGAAACTTGACGCAGCCGCACCCGCAGGCACGCCCGCTCTCACGGGATCTTCTTTTCTCTTCGGCCCGAAGAACACCAAGGTTCTTCTATTTCCCTATCGGGAAATCTTCACCCATAGATTCTCCTCGCGATCCCCCTCTCTCAACTTATCGGAGGATCGGAACTCACAGTTTCGCGAGTTCACTATTGATCACTGGGCTCTCGAATCCCCGAGACCCGATGGCTCAGTCAACGCTGACTTTACCTTCCCCTGTCAGGATTCCTGCTCTATCGCGATTTCGTTACTCGCGATGTCGTGCACTTTGATTTGTCGACTCCCGATACCTGATGTGATGAAACTCCGACACACGTGTGAGTTGTCACCTTAACTCCCACCACTTCTATCGGGATTTCGGGATTCGCGGGATCGCGAATCCTGATGTCAAAGGATTCGAGACTTTCCTTTTCCCGATCTCCGACATTGTGCCACCTGTACTCCACTAACCCCTGTTGTGGCCCACCAACTCTCCCGTCAGGATATCGTGGATCGCAATTCCAAGTTGCAAGTTTTCTCTGTTCTTGCAAACCCCGATTCTCCAAACCCCGACTTCCTAGGATCTCCTGACATGTGCCCCTACTGATGGGCGGCTCTGATCTTGTCGGGATATCGCGGATCGCGATATCACAAGTCTCGTTGCAACAACTTGGAGCCTCGACTTGCGAATCCCCAATATGCGATGTCACGTGTAGATCTAACGGTCCCTGTGACTCGGGATCGACGACTCTGCCCCTCCTGAGCTTCGAACCCTTCGAATGTTCTCACCGTAACCTCCTTGCACCTCCGTGAGATCCAACGGCTCTCGGAACTTCGCGAAATCTCCTCAGAGGATTTCGACCGTCCGTTCTTCCTTTGCTAAAATTGCAAAATGAAGAAGTGTCTCTCCATGAGACTCGTTTACTCGCTCGCCAACCTATGACGCTTCCCTCAGACTTCCAACTGCAGCTTCCCTACACTTATCCTTCAGTGAATTCATAGGCCTACTCCTCCTGAGCTTCCTTACGGCTTCAATCTTCTTGGAAATCTCTTGCACGCACTCCTTGCGGAAACCCTTCAACCTCGACTGACGGTTGAAGTCTCTCGACTCTGCGCACTCCTGCAGCAACATTCTTTCAGTTCCTTACTCAGGTTCGAAACCCTAAGACTTTTACCTGGCCTGCGCACTCCTTGCACGGCGCTGTGCCTATCTGCACCTTCGAGGAAATGAGAGAAACATTTATCTCTAATTGAACCCTTCTGTCAACGCACTCCTTGCGGACAATTCAACTGCACTCCTTGCAAGAATCCTCTGGCTCAATTAGAGAAACAATTGAAGATCATTCACTCACCCTCTCAGACTTCAATTCAACTATGAAATCACATACACATCATATAAAAGTAAATGTATGACAGGAAGAAAATATTCATGAGCATAACATCAATACACAGAGAAACAACACAAACCATGAAATTGAATCAAAGCTTTCTTCTATTAATTCAATATCTATACATGGGTGTTCTTCATACAACTCTCTGCATGATCTTCTCTTCTTGCTCCTATTCTATGCTCAAGGGTTATGTTACAATAATACAATGAGGGTGTCTATATCCGTTTTCCCTCTTGGACTCTAAGCTATCAAATCTAGAATTAAAATCCTATCTACCAGCATTAATTAAATTAAATGTCGTCTATTTACTAAAGGACGAGAGCTATCCGATCAAGGTCCATTACAATATACAAAGGTGCCTCCTCTTAAATGACTCATTTAAGATTTGCGCACCAATTCCAAAGAATTTTCCAAAAAATTGTGCTGGCTTGTCCAGCTGTTCCCCGCTTCCGCGCTAGCTCGCTTGATGAGTTGGCGATGCTCTTGCATCATACTCCTCGTCTTGAAAACTTTCATGGGCTCCTGTCCATGAGCTCCTGCACGGTCTATCTATGCTTTTGTATTTCCACTTCATTCTCCCAGCTGACATCTTCCACTGGATGATTCTTCCATTTGACCAGGTACTCATAGTATTCTTTCCTCCTGGTCTTCTTACCCACTCTCTTGTCCAGTATGCATTCCATTTGTGGATTCTCGGCAATTGGTAATTGTTTCATCCACTGGATCACTGGATGCTCCATTCTAGTATCTGCTTCTCCAGCCCTGTATGGGTATAAATCTGCGATATTGAATATCAGAGATATTCCAATGCCATCCGGCAACTCAATCTCATAAGCATTTTCTCTGAATTTTCTCAAGACCTTACATGACCCGATTTTCTTCATCTTCAACTTATTGTATGTTCCCCTTGGGAACCTTTCCTTCCTCAAATATGCCAGAACTAGATCACCAACTTCAAACTGGAGTTGTCTCCGATGGTGATCTGCTCTGCGCTTATATTCCTGGCTTGATTTCAACAATTGCTTCTTCACCCTGCTATGAAGTTCTTTCATCGCCTCAATGAATTCTTCTGCACTAGTGCTGCTAGTAGCAGTCTGTTCTGAATCCCTCAGTTCATAAACTCCTCTCAGTTGTGTGCCATACACAATCTAAAACAAACTTTTTCATGTGCTCTGATTTACTGAATCATTGTATGCAAACTCTGTCTGTGGTAATATGTGGTTCCAACTGCTATGGTGTTCTGTCACCAAGCTCCTTAGCAAGTCTCCCAGAATTATGTTGACTACTTCTGTCTGTCCATCCGTCTGAGGATGATAAGCAAAACTAAACGCCAATTTAGTTCCTAGCTTCTTCCATAAGGTCCTCCAAAAATGCCCTATGAATTTTGTATCCCTGTCCGAAACTATGCTTTTCGGCAATCCATGAAGTCAAACGACCTCCTTGAAGAACAGAATTGTGATGTGAGTTGCATCGCTGGTTTTCTGGCATGGGATGAAGTGTGCCATCTTGGAAAACCTATCCACGACCACAAAGACTGAATCAACACCTCTTTGTGTCTTTGGCAACCCCAATACAAAATCCATGCTTATCGCCTCCCATGGTCGTTTTGGTATGGGCAATGGCTGATAAAAACCTGCATTCTGCTTCCTTCCCTTCGAATGCTGGCAAACTCTACATCGGTCTACAAATTTCTTGACATCTGACTGCAGCCCTAGCCAGAAGTATGACTCGCTTAGCTTTGCGAACGTCTTGTCATGGCCAAAGTGTCCTGCTAATCCACCACTGTGTTTCTCCTTTAGCAAGTTCTCCATCATGGAGAATTTCGGAATACACAGTTGATTGCCTCGGAACAACAATCCCTCCTGGATCATGTAATATATCCAAGGGATTCTATCTCTGAGAACTGGATTCTCAGTTGCTTCATACGCCTCTACAAAATCTGCATCCCCTGCGTACATGTCCCTGAGATTTTCAAAACCCAATGTTTTGACTCAGAATTCCTGCAACAACAAACACTTCCTGCTCAAAGCATCAGCCACTTTGTTAGCATTACCCGAAATATGATTAATCACAAATGTGAAATTCTGCATATACTCTACCCATTTTTCATGTTTTTGATTCAACTTCTCCTGTTGAGTCACAAACTATAATGCATGGTTATCACTGTACATTACAAATTCTTTCAGGATCAAGTAATGCCTCCACTTTTTCAATCCTTGTATGATAGCATAAAATTACTTGTCGTATGTGGAGTACTTCAACTTCGCCTCATTCAGCTTCTCACTAAAATATGCGATCGGTCTATCCTCCTAACTTAAGACCGCTCCTATGGAAAATCCACTTGCATCACATTTCACCTGAAATGTTTTCTGGAAATCTGGTAACACTAACACTGGTTGTTCCTTGATCTTCCACTTCAACAGATTGAAGCTCTTCTCAGCCTCTGTTGTTCACTGAAAATACTTATGCCACTTCTTCACTGTATCCATCATTGCTGCGCTAATTCCACTGAAATTCCTGATGAACTTCCGGTAGAAACTAGCCAAACCATGAAAACTTCTCACCTCGAAAATATTTCTCGGTGATGGCCAATTCTTAATTACTTCCACTTTATCCGGATCCATCCTCAATTCATTTGCCGAAATAACAAAACCCAAGTAAATGAGCTCTGTCTTCATAAATGAATATTTCCTCATATTAATCAACAACTTCTCCTGCTGTAGCTTCTTCATCACAATGGCCAAATGTTTCAGATGTTCAGCCTCTGATTTACTGTAAATCAGTATGTCATCCAAGTACACAATGATGAACTTCCCGATGAATTCCCTCAGGACTTCAGTCATCAACCTCATAAATGTACTCGACGCATTCGTCAAGCCAAACAACATGACTAGCCATTCATACAGTCCTTCGTTGGTCTTGAAGGTTGTCTTCCACTCATCGCCTTCTCTCATGCGAATCTGGTGATATCCGCTCTTCAAAACAATCTTTGAAAAATATTTTGCCCCACTCAGGCAATCCATCAGATCATCCATTCGTGGTAGTGGAAATCTGTACCTGATGGTTATCTTATTAATCGCTCTTGAATCGGTACACATTCTCCAACCTCCATCCTTCTTTGGGCTGAGCACTGTTGGAACAACACACGGGCTCAAACTCTCCCTGACCAATCCTTTGTCCAATAGCTCCTGGACCTGCCTTTTAACCTCTTCATTTTCTTGCGGCGTCAACCTGTACGTGGCTTTGTTCGGCAAACTGGCCCCTAGTATGAGATCAATATGATGACTCACACTCCTCATCGGTGGCAACGAACGAGGTAATTCATCCACTATGATGTCAGTGAACTCTTCCAGTAGTTCCTGAATTTCCTCTGGTAGATCATCCACTCTTGTGCTAGTCAAAACAATTCTCGGCTTTCTGACCACAAAGAATTGTGGATCCTCCTTCTTCTTCACCTCTGTAAGAAGCTCCTTCCCACTCATAAGAAGTACTTTGTTTCTTACTTCCGGCTTCACCTCCTTATCCTTTATCGGAAGCAACATATGGGTTCTCCCATTCTTCTCCAGGGTATATGTGTTCATTCTCCCATCATGAATCACATTTCTGTCATATTGCCATGGTCTACCCAGCAATAAATGACATACATCCATAGGAATACCATCACACAAGATTTTATCATTATATCCACCTATTTTGAATTCAACCAAGCATTGTTTAGTAACAATTACCTGGTGTCCTTTCTGTAGCCACGAAACTTTGTATGGGCTTGGATGATCATTCGTTTCCAGCTCCAGCTTCTCTACCATCTCTGTAGATACTAGATTATCCATGCTACCACTGTCAACAATAACCTTGCACACCATGTCCTTGGTCTTGCAAGATGTTCGGAAAAGTCTGGTCCTTTGGACTGAACTTTCCACCTCTTTCTCAGGTGTCAAAAGGACTTTACGCATCATCAATGACCTTCCACCTTCTGCGTCTTTGGCCTCAACATCCCACCTCTGCACTTCGGTGATGTGAGCTTCCCCAATGTCCTTATTTTTCTCTAGACACTCGTAAGACTTGTGCCGATTCTTTCCACATGTGAAGCATGTGATTACTCCACCTCTTCCTCTTCCTCTGCCTCTAGTATGAGGAAAAGTGTTGTTGTCAGCATATCCTCCGCTCTGCTCTGTATGCTGCCCTCTCTATTCAACATATGGCCCCTGCTGTGAGGTCCCACCTCTCTCAATTTTAACCTAAGGTTTCTTCCATTCCTCCTTGGGCTTCTGGTATTTATCCTGGGAAACTTCCTTGCCTCTGGGATGACTATTGCCTCATCCTCACTGACCTTGCTTTCGGCTCATCTTCTCTTCATCTTTCAGAGCCATCTGATAAGCATCCTCCACAGTTCGGATGGTTACCATGCTCAATTCATGTTGAATGTTGTATCTCAGACCATTCAGATATCTAGCAACCTTCTCATCATCGCTCTCCTGATGACCTGCCCTGATGTTCAGTCGATAGAATTCCTCAGTGTATTCTTTCACTGTCATCAGCTTTTGTGTCAGGTTCTGCATTCTCCTGAACAGAGTAATTTGATAATCTCTTGGGATGAACTTTGCCTTCATCTTTGCAATCATTCGATCCCAACTTTTGATCTTCTGCTTGCCTTTGCAGCGTCTATCATCTTGTAGCTCATCCCACCACAATGTTGCATGTCCTTTCAAGCGTGTGACAACATGCCTGACATTCTTATCCTCTTTGATATCTTCATAGTCGAAGTAGGTATCAAGAGCTCTAATCCAGTCTAGTAGCTCTTCTGCATCCAGATTTCCCTCGTAAACTGGAATGTCCATTTTTGCCTTGGCACCCATCCTTGCAATAGCTTTGATTAGGCATTCATTTGACGCATCCTCGGCTGTAACTTCCTCCTCTCATTCAGCCTCAACTTCATTATCGGAATCACTCAGATCCCCTGCACTAGCTATGCGTCTTTGCGCTGTCTCCATGTCCTCGAGTCTTGCTCAGAGATCACGCATTTGCCTCTCCATTTCTGGATTTGCTACCTGCCTGCCTCTTCTTTACACCTCCCTATCCTCTGGATCAGGTGACTTCCTTTCTCTCCTCAGTGGCATGGTGAATTTCCTCACTCTGCTATAGAAAAAAAGAGATATTCCTGCTCTGATACCATACCTGACGCAGCTACACTCGCAGGCACGCCCGCTCTCACAGGATCTTCTTTTCTCTTCGGCCCGAAGAACACCAAGGTTCTTCTATTTCCCTATCGGGAAATCTTCACCCACAGATTCTCCTCGCGATCCCCCTCTCTCAACTTATTGGAGGATCGGAACTCGCAGTTTCACGAGTTCACTGTTGATCACTAGGCTCTTGAATCCCCGAGACCCGATGGCTCAGTCAACGCTGACTTTACCTTTCCCTGTCGGGATTCCTACTTTATCGTGATTTTGCTACTCGCGATGTCGTGCACTTTGATTTGCCGACTCTCGATACCCGATGTGACGAAACTCTGACACACGTGCAAGTTGTCACCTTAACTCCCACCACTTCTATCGAGATTTCAGGATTTGCGGGATCGCGAATCCTGATGTCAAAGGTTTTGGAACTTTCCTTTTCCCGATCTCTGACACTGTGGCCCACCGACTCTCCCGTCGATATATCGCAGATCGCGATTCCAAGTTGCAAGTTTTCTCTGTTCTTGCAAACCTCGATTCTCTGAACCCTGACTTCCTGGTATCTCCTGACATGCATCGCTACTGATGGGCGGCTCTGATCTTGTTGGGATATCGCGGATCATGATATCGCAAGTCTTGTTGCAACAACTTGGAGCCTCGACTTGCAAATCCCCGATATGCGATGTCACGTGTAGATCTGACAGTCCCTGTGACTTGGGATCGATGGCTCTACCCCTCTTGAGCTTCAAACCCTTTGAATTTTCTCACCGTAACCTCCTTGCACCTCCATGAGATCCAACGGCTCTCGGAACTTCGCGAAATCGCCTCAGAGGATTTCGACCGTCCGTTCTTCCTTTGCTAAAACTGCAAAATGAAGAAGTGTCTCTCCACGAGACTTATTCACTTTCTTTCCAACCTGCGATGCTTCCCTCAGACTTCCAATTGCAGCTTCCCTGCACTTATCCTTTAGTGAATTCATAGGCCTACTCCTCCTGAGCTTCCTTACGACTTCAATCTTCTTGGAAATCTCTTGCACGCACTCCTTGCGGCCACCCTTCAACCTCGACTGAGGGTTGAAGTCTCTCGACTCTGCGCGCTCCTGCAGCAGTAGTCTTTCAGTTCCTTACTCAGGTTCGCAACCCTGAGACTTTTACCTAGCCTGCACACTCCTTGCACAACACTGTGCCTATCTGCACCTTCGGGGAAATGAGAGCAAAAGTTATCTCTAATTGAACCCTTCTGTCAACGCACTCCTTGCAAACAATTCAACTGCACTCCTTGCAGGGATCCTCTGGCTCAATTAGAGAAACAATTGAAACTCATTCACTCACCCTCTCAGAATTCAATTCAACTATGAAATCACATACACAACATATAAAAGTAAATGTATGTCAGGAAGCAAATATTCATGAGCATAACATCAATACATAGAGAAACAACACAAACCATGAAATTGAATCAAAGCCTTCTTCTATTAATTCAATATCTGTACATGGGTGTTCTTCATACAACTCTCTGCATGCTCTTCTCTTCTTACTCCTGTTCTATGCTCAAGGGTTATGTTACAATAATACAATGAGGGTGTCTATATATGTTTTCCCTCTTGGACTCTAAGCTATCAAATCTAGAATTAAAATCCTATCTACTAGCATTAATTAAATTAAATGTCGTCTATTTACTAAAGGACGAGAGCTATCCGCTCAAGGTCCATTACAATATACAAAGGCGTCTCCTCTTAAATGACTCATTTAAGATTTTCGCACCAATTCCAAAGCATTTTCCAAAAATTTGTGCTGGCTTGTCCAGTTGTTCCCCGCCTCTGCGCTAGCTCGCTTGATGAGTTGGTGATGCTCCTGCATCAAAAATTTTAACCAAATGGGCTAGAAAAATATATTATATTGTTTAGTAAGAGGATTGTTGTTTTTTTTGATGATGATGATGATGAATATGGCCTTGGAGAGCGTGCTAAAAAAAAACAAACTCTTTTCACAAAAGAAAAAAATTTCGCTTCTCGTTGACAACAAGGGTTAGATCTTGGTTATTTTACCCAGAAAATGCATCTTTTCCTATCTGTTTTCGATTTTTCGATATCACATAGGGCACGGGGAAAATATCATATTCATATGTAAAAGAGTAGAAACCCGGAAACAAACAATATAAAACCGAAATAATCATCTGCAAAAGAAATTAAAAATGGCGTATTCAGGATTTATACCTCCGGATCAAGCTGAAATGGTTGTATCTTGGGCAAACAGAAACCTTTTCGAGTGAAACGAAAAATGTTCTTGAATGAAATGAGTACTCCAGACGCAATGGAATAGTTCTCTCAGTCAAAAAATGTACAGAAATGGAAGAAAACGGATATGAGACAACTCGTCTTCACGATCTCGATCTACAACAGGAGTGAGTCTTCAAACAGACTACGATACCATATTCGACAACACAGGTATTCCAACAGAGGATGAACACCTTCAGTAAACACTCATACAACAAGATCAAATATCAACACACCAATTTTTTGACGTGGTAAAACCCCCATGGGGAAACATCCATGGCCCCATCCAACGCGACCACTTGGAGCAATTTATTAATGCAAAAGAAAAATATTACAGAGATATTTTACAAGACAGTTTCTCACCATTGATCATCGGAAAATGACCCTCCATACTCTTTAAATAGAGATCATGGACCAATTGGGTGTTAATCCATGGATCAATGGTCATTAAGATCGAGGATAATATGAACCGTTAGATCACTCTATGTCGTGAACATATCGTGACCGTCGTATTTCCTAACTACAAATGCATACTAATGAATAATAAAGAAACACACTAAGAAACACACTTTTATGTAATGACACATTAGACCAAGTAGATCTTAACTAGCTCCTAAGTGTTTAAATATCCTAAAAATGGTGACTTCACCAAATAATATTGTTCATATCACAATACTTATTTATCTTCTCCAACAATCCCATCAATGGCTTTACAAGATGCAACAAAGAGCAGAAGCACTCAAAGAAGAAGGCCCTTTAAATATACCAGAAGAAAATTTTCAGATGTCCAATATTTCTATGGAAAAGTTTTCTACATTCTTTGGAATACTTTGGAGGATGCATAGAAACATTTGTTTAGATTCCAATGTGAATGTTAAATTTTCAATATCACTAAAGATAATGTTACATGTAGATTATTCTTGCAAACTATACATGGGAATGCTCTTAAATGGTATAGTTCATTGTTTCCAGGTACCATTACTAGTTGGGAAATATTAGAATATTTATTTGTTGAAAGGTTTTCCTACCCACCATCTCCCACATGGACATAAAAATATGAGATGAATGATTCAAAACAAGAATATCATGAAACATTGCAAGACTTTTTTGAATCGAATCTTGTTGTTGAGAATGAAGGCATGAATTCCAAAGACAAAGAAAAATATATCATCCTCTCATATACTCCATATGAGGAATAAATTAAATAATCTCCACCAAATATGCAAGAATAATTCAGCCAAAATAAAGAAGAATTGGTGGAAGAAAACAATTTTGAAAACAAAGAAGGTAGCCATTACATAGAAGAAGAACATTTCCAAGACATCGCGAGTGAAATAAGAATATTGAATATGGAGAAGGAAGAAAAATAAAATGCTTTCAAGAAAGAAATTTCTCATTTGAATGAATATAGAAACACTCTTGGGAATCCAAGAGTATATTATATTGAATATTGGTTCAAAAGCATTGTCAACCCACCAATGCAAACAAGTCTTCTGCACACATTGTTCGATCCCATTGTGGTACATTTTGGGCATGCTCCTGATTTTCATGCTCTTTATTTATTGGTAGCAGACCCAATATTTTTCTTACTGCTGGATCCCATTTCATAATTCAATTGGATGCTCAAATGGCCCCATTGGAAATCTACCTACACCTAAAATTCCCTCCATCCTCCAAGTAGGATAGGGTAGGTAGATCTTCTTATACATAGTTTATTTATTCAATTCAGTTTTGCACAATAAGGCAATCTTTATATTTAATTTTGAAGATAAATCTATGAAAGAAGAAGAATTACAAGAGTTAATTTTGAATATGACTCCATAGCCCAATGGAGAAGGCATTTGGTCTTGAGATTCTGGTGTTCTTAGCAACCCACAGGGGGTCACTGTCCTGCAGTTGGAGCCAGTTGTTGACAAAAAATTGGTCATCTATTTTTTCCCGCTCTTGGATTCATAAAATCCTTGATATCAAAAGAAGACATTTTTTGAAATTTTATAGGTTCATTCTACATCCCTCAATCTCTTCTTTGCCACACATTTTTCATATCAGAAATTTGTTTCCATATGCCTAAGGTACTCAAGAACTTGTCCATAGGTACGATTTTGAAGAATCTTTCCAAGTATCATGTTCTCCTCTCCTCTCCTATATTTCAATTCTACCATACTCAAATTTTATTTAGACTTATTTTCCTCACACCCCTCCTCTCTTATTTAATTATAAACACTTTTCACTCAACATATCTCTCCATGATTTACCTCACTCTTCTCCCATATGCTCCACTAGTCTCCACACTTAATATTTTTTTTGGACTCTTTCTCATTTTATCATTGGGTTCACGGGTTGGAGGACTCATACATTCCCTCACCTTCTCACACTCCTTCACTCGCAAACCCATTGTCTACATATTACACTCTCTACCTTCAAAGCCTACATCTCTCCCCTTACCCCCCTTCTCATTCAAAGCTTTAACACTTAGAATATTTTATGAGTTTTTCGAGTTCACGGGTTGGTGGAATCGCATACTCATTCACCTCACCCTCTCACCTCCATGAACCTGCCATGCTCCTAAATTCACTGCCTACACTTTACCTTCCCACCTACATCACCCTACATCACCCTTATCCCTCTGCCACCTACAAATAATCCCCACCCCCTCTCGTCTCTTTACCCTCTCCCTACTTAAATGTTTTTTAAAAGAAATATAGCTCGTGAGCAGATGAACACCAGTCATCCCTCAATCCCTTACTCACCTCAGTCCCCAACTTGCCAACCCATCCCCAAATCCTACAAAAATACCCCCTCGACTTCCATTACCGACAATTTTCCCTTCACCTACCTTCTCATACATCCTCCCATACTTAACTTATTTTCTCAAGTTTCATTACATTACATTACGAACCAATAAGATCCTTCCACGTGGCAGCATAGAAAGACATACATTGGGACCTATTATTGGTTATATTTGGTATCTAATGAGTTTCTGACACATGGGATATGACTTGAAAATGACTCAGTGACAACTCAATCCCGATTGGGCATGAGGTGGACGATGATGGGGTTCCAAAAATTATTTTTTTATTCAACAATTTTCCAAGGGATGAATCCTCCAAGCTCCATAATTTCTACTCTTATTTGTTTCTTGCTAAGTTTATGAAACACTTACTATTATATACCATGAATAATATAATATCGCAATGCACATGCGATATAATTTTGAACCAAAAGGGCGAATTTTATGAAGGGGCACAAAATTCATCTAAGGGTTGTGATTTACCCATGAATTTTGATCGAGGGTGGCTGAGTGTTGATCTTGTGAAGGCCATAACGTGAGCTTTGGGTGTCAGAATTGTTGGATTACTGAGATGGGGGGTAAATCAGTAATAGAGAAATCTAATCCTTTTTAACCATATAATTCAAGTGTTATATCAATGTAGCATTGTTGGCGTGTGTTTGATCAAACCAGGGTCCTTCTCAGGTTACCAACAAAATGTACCATGTATTCTAGAGCGCTGGAATTTTCATCTCCTCCGAAGAGAAGAAGTATCACCCGAAGCACTACCGAAATAGATAGATAGGGAAGGTTAGGGAAAATACTCAAGAGGATCCATAGAGCCTTCATGACTGATTCCTAATCTTGCGCGAGAGACATGAACAGATCTGAAACATACATGTATGAGAATCGAACCTACTTATGATGTGAGAAAGCATTTAAATGTAGAACCGTCAGACAGAACTCATAATCCATAAGGAAACAATGTAATTCATAAGTAAACATACAAAGACACATCATATTTGAAAATTTAGGTCCTTCGTCATATTATCTTCAGAATCTTACTCTGATTACAGACTCAAAATTACATAGTAGTGCACTATATAGACTCTTGGCTTTGGACTCAAGTAGCAGAGCTCGAATTCTCCAACTGATAGATCCAATTCATTACAGACTCAAGAATTGACTTCCCTTGACTTACAATAATCATCAATAACTAATCCCAACCTGACCAACTCTGACCAAACATTTTACAATTATGTTCATCCCTATATATAAGCTGGGTTGTGTCTTCCTTCTCGGCTTGCACGCTTTCATGTTTTGTTGAAACCGTTTGTTGCTTAGCTGACATTGCGCTAAATTTCACAACTGCTTTATGTTCCTCTTTCTCTCAGCCTCTGATGAATTTTGTGCAACACTTGCTTAGTTAAAACTTCTTCAATTCCTTATCCCAAAAATGAAGGGCCCAACAGGCTCCGACCACAATCCTTTACTCATCCTCGAGTCAAGCACTTGGTTCTTTCACATCCTCTAAGAGCATCTGTTGTTTTCCCTTATCCGCGTTTTCTTCTTCTTTGAGCTCTTTTGTTTGTGCTTTTTCTTCCTTTACCTCCTCAAATGAAGGGCCCAACTCTGGTACCAACTCTAAGGCTCGGTGCTTTATTCCTTGAAAGCTTCCAACTTTGTCCTGCCATTTACGGGCAAGGAGTGATTCCTCTGCAAGAAAATATTGGGTCATCTCTTTTCTATACTCCTTTGGCTTGGCCGCAATCAATGAGTTCCACTCATAATTTGTTGTTGTGTTGACTTGATGCATTTGCATGTAGGCTGTCTGAATTACAGGTCAAAATTCATGTAGCTCTTTCTTGGCTATGAACTGTGACTCATAGAGTGTATTCAGTTCATTGTCGACCTGTTGAATTTGCTCGAACTTCTGTTGTTGCTCCATGGGCTCCATTCTGGCCGCAACTTCTTTGTTCAACACCTAGATCTTTTTTCGCACCTCCTCCAAGATTTGGTTTTGTTGAGTGATGATTCCCATCCAATCACTGACTTTCCTGAAGATTTTTGTGCATTCCACTGTGTTCTTGTGCAGTGTTGCTCGGGCATTGTTACCTTGCAATATTATCTTCTGCATTTTCTCCTACAGCTGATGAGACTGCTTCTCTTCTTCCTACTGGACCTGTTGTATATTTTCTTGTAGCTACTCAGTGTGAGTAGTGAGTTGTGTCCATTATTCTTGTAACAAATCGATATATTTCTCTGGCTCACCTACATCGCTGGCTTCGAGTAGGTCAGGCGCAACCTTCCGAATCTCCGGCCAGGCTTCAACAAGATTTTCCTGCACTTTTTCTAGTTTTTGCTGGACTTGGATTTTGTCATGCACTTCTTGCATTCGACATGTTTGCGTAGAAAACTGTTCCTTCCTTGCAACCTCGACGGATCTCTCGGCCTTCTGGAGCCTTTTCTCTAATTGGTCCATTAATTCTCTGATTAGTCCAATTAATTGTGGTGCTAGCTAGTGTACCAGGTCGGTGGATGAAGGAGCTGCGTCGGTGGGTGCTCATGTCTACAGTGGAAGTCCACTAGCCATTGAATGGTTCGAGCGGGTTTCTGCCTCCTCCTCCTTTGGTGGCATTGGTGCGATCCTCAACCTGAGCTATGTGGGAAAAAGAGTCAGAACCTCTGTTCTAGCTATGCAGAGTTGCATCAATTATGTGCATTGCTGAGGGTTCTAGAGAACCCGCTCCATTTGTTTTAGGGCGACTGTCATATCCTGCCCAGTTATTGATTCTGGTTCATTGTGAGCATCTGGTATCTTTGGCTCTTCCGGTGCTTCTGCTTCATGCACCGTTATTTCTTGCACACCCTCACCCTTGGTTGGTGAGGTGATTTACTGGTTGTTGTCAGCTTCCGACTCCTCTCTAGTTCGAGCATCTTTTTCTTTCCCTGAAGACTTAGGCTGTTGTTCCTGGGTGTCTGGATTTGGATCATTTAGCGTCATGCTCGGCTCTGAGGCTTTGGGGTCGGGACCAAAAACTTTTGATCTTGTCTTGGTTGATTCTCTGGTTATTTGTGGGAGTTGTCGCTTGACTATCTCTAGTTGATCAAGATGCATCGAATCTAGGGTTGTGGTATGATGTGGACTAGCGGTGGTGAGGTTTGGTCATTGGAGTGGTGGTTTCTTAGTGATGAACATGGATGAAAATGGTTCAGGCTCTGGCTCATCTCAAATGTCAATGATAGTGCTTTCTTTGAAAGATGAGCGTGTGCGGGGAGCGACAGATGTAAGGGGTTGTGGATTCAGAGGTTTGTTCAGTGAGAGCTCAGTTCTTGGCTTCTTCACCAATGGTTCAGTGCTGAACACAAAGATGAATATTTGGTTAACATATGCGCCTGATAACATGACATCAGCTGGAAGTAGAAGGATGGTCGGTCTTTTCCTCCACTCTAACTATTGTATCTCCTCTTCCTCCTCTAAGTTTGTTTGTACCGGAGCGTCTGGCTTCTTTGACTCTGGGCCTGAGTGGTGAAGACCTCCTTCCCTCAGGATGAGATCCGCTCAGGATCTTTTCCAAAACCCCACCAAGAGTTAATTAAACCCTTTGTTTAAGCCCGCGTAGGATTTCGGGTTTCGCGAGTTTGGGGCACTTCCAATACTATGCCCTGGTCCTTGGCAATAGCCGAAACACGAAATGAAAATGGGCTAAGGTGTAAGCCCTCTCTTCAGCTACCTTTTCCTATAGGACTACAACCAAGCCTTATGTAGGCAACATTCACAACTCACAATTTCGCGAGTTGGAGCACCAACTTCTTGTGCCCTCCCCTTGCGAATTCCTGATTCTGAAATTTCACCCTTGATGAGATTGACGACTGTGAGCCTCCCCTGATTTGATAGTACGGATCTTTTCAGGGTTTCACGAATCGAGAGTTCATGACTCTTAACTCCAAAATCACCTATCGCTCCAATCCCCAAATTCATGAAATGATCTAGTGGCTCAAACCGACCACGATCAATGATCCACGTTGATTTTTGATATCAGGGTGGTGGGTTCATTCGACTTCTAACCACCTTACAGCTCCTCTAGATCCTACAATCCTGGCGATTTCATGAGTTCTCCGCAGAGAATTTTGATTGCCCGATTCACTTCTCAATGACTTCTACCCAAACAACTCGATGTTCTCCTTCCTGAACTTGACTTCTATGAGCCGATTTCGACCTTCGTCTCCCTTTGACCACTTTCAAAGGTTAAATCCCTCCTATGCTTCGCTTGTAAACTCAAGCTTCCAAGCTTCCAAAAGGACCCCTACACGCACTCCTTGCGGCAAACTTTCAAATAAACTCTGGTTATTTGAGTCTTCGACCCTGTGCACTCTTTGCAATAGTAGTCTCTCAATATTCCTCCTGGATTTGTAAAATCCAAGACTTCACTCGGCCTGTGCACACCTTGCACGACTCTTGTGTCTGAAAAAAAAAAGCACAATCTGAATCTCTTCTGAGAGTTCTGAGATGAAACTCAGATTCTGGTCGACGCACTCCCTGCGGACCCTCCACTGCACTCTTTGCAGGAGTTCTCAAAAAGAGAAACAATTGAAACTCATTCTTCCCTTACCCAAAATTCAAACATTCAACATAGAATTCCAGAACCTACAAACATACATAGCATTGAAATAAATGCATACAGAGAATACAAAACAAGCCTGCAACATACCATTCAACAGGTGGTTCTCACAACAATAACAAAAACGTCAATTGGAATCAAAGGTTTCTTCTATTAATTCCAGTGCTCCTGTACATAGTAAATATCGACAACTAAAATGCATGAAGTTCTCTGTTCTCCTCTATTCTCTTCTGCAACTCTACAACTTATGAATCCTGAATTATGTTACAATGGTACAAGGGTTGAGGGTGTCTATCATCCGTTTTCCCTCATACACTCCTAAACTGTCTAATCTAACATTCATATCTACCTACTTGCATTAAACAATCATAAATGTCTATTACATCTAGCGGATAGGAACACACGCTCTAAAATCAGTTTAGATCTGCAGTTATAAATGCAACTGCATGTTCTTCCTATCTATTACATTAATGTCCATTCATTAATCTTCAAAACACTTCAAAATGTGCACTAGCATTTTTTCATCTGTCTCCTTTGGTTAGGCGCGTATCTTTGGATTTATGCGATGCTCTTGCATCATACTCCCTCGCTTGAAAATTTTCATGAACTCCTGTTCATGAGTTCCTTCAATGTTTGTCCATGCTTTTCAATTGTTGTTTCATCCTCCCAATTGGCATATTCAACTAGATGTCCTTTCCACTTGACCAAGTATTCAAAATACTCTTTTCTTCTAGTCTTTCTGCTAATCTTCTTGTCAATTATGCTTTCCATATGTGGCTTTTCAGCTATAGGAATTTGTTTTGTCCATTTAATTTCTTTCTGTTCATCCTCTGCTCTTGCTTCTTTAGCTCTGTAAGGGTACAAATCCATGACATTGAATATCGGTAAGATTTTGAATCCATCAGGTAACTCAATCTCATATGCATTTGTCCCAAATTTCCTTATGACCTTGCACGGTCCAATATTTTTCATCTTCAGTTTGTTATACATTCCCCTTGGGAACTTCTCCTTCCTCAAATGCGCAAGAATCAAATCACCAACTTCAAATTGAATTTTTCGCCTGTGTTGATCTTCTCTACGCTTGTATTCTTGACTTGAATCTACAATCTCTCCTTCTCTCCTTGATTCGCCTGTGAAGATCCTTCGTTCCTTCTGTAAATTCCTCTGCACTAGCACTCCTAAATTCAGCTTCTTCTGCATATTTCAATTCATAAACTCCACTTGGCTGCATTCCATATACAATCTGGCCGAATGGACTCTGCTTTGTGCTTCTATTGATTGAATCTTTGAAAGCGAATTCCACCTGTGGCAGAATGTGATCCCATTGACTGTGGTGTTCATTCACTAATCTCCTTAACAAATCTCCCAAGCTCCTGTTCATGACCTTAGTCTTTCCATCCATCCGAGGATGATATGCCGAGCTAAAAGACAATTTTGTCCCAAGATTCTTCCATAAAGTCCTCTAGAAATGTCCTACAAACTTGGTATCCCGATCAGAAATGGTACTCCTTGGCAAGCCATGAAGTCTGATGACTTCCTTGAAAAACAGGTTCGCAATATGAGTTGCATCACTAGTTTTCTGGCATGGTATGAAATGTGTCGTCTTTGAAAATCTGTCTACTACTACAAAGATTGAATCATCTCTCCTTTGTGTCCTTGGCAGTCCCAATATGAAATCCATGCTCACTGTGTCCCACATCCTTTCAGGTACGGGTAAAGGTTGATATATAAAGGTTGATATAATCCTGCGTTCTGCCTTTTTCCCTTCGTGTGCTAGCAAATTCTGCATCTATCCACGAATTTATTCACATATGTTCTCATCCCTGGCCAATAATATGAGCTATTCAACTTTGAGAACATTTTGTCATGACCGAAGTGTCCAGCCAATCCTCCACTGTGCTTTTCCTTTAGCAAATTCTCCCTCATGGACCATTTCAGAATACATAGTTGATTTCCCCTAAACAATAAGCCATCCTGGATCATGTAGTCAGTCCATTGGCTTCTATCCCTGAGAATTGGATTCTCAGATGTCTCATATGCTTCTTTGAAGTCTGGATCATCCCCATACATTTCCTTGAGGTTATCAAAACCCAAAGTCTTAACTCTGAATACCTTCATAAGCAAACATTTCTTGCTCAAAGCATCAACGACATTATTAGCAATTCCAGAAATATGCTTAATCACAAAAGTAAAATTCTGCATGAATTCAACCCATTTAGCATGATTTTGGTTCAACTTCTCCTGTTGATTCATGAATTGCAAAGCGTGATTATCGGTGTACAAAACAAACTCCTTAGGAACCAAATAGTGCCTCCATTTCTTCAGTGCTTGTATGACTGCATAGAATTATTTGTCATACGTGGAGTACTTGATCTTTGCTTCATTTTGTTTTTCACTGAAATACACAATCAACCTGTTATCTTGGCTCAAGACCGCTCCAATGGAAAATCCACTCACATCACACCTGACCTGGAATGTCTTGTTGAAATCTGGAAAAACCTGAATTGGTCGTTCAGTGATCTTCTTCTTCAATAGGTTGAATCTCTTCTCTGCTTCCTTTATCCAGTGAAAAGTTTTATGTCTTTTCTTCACTGTATCCATCATTGGTGCGCCAATTCCACTGAAATTTCGGATGAATTTCCTATAGAAGCTATCCAAACCATGGAAGATTCAAACTTCAAATACGCTCTTCGGTGATGGACAATCCTTAATCACATTTATGTTTTCCGGATCCATTTTCCATTCATTTGTAGAGATAACAAAACCCAAATAAATGAGTTCTGTCCTCATAAATGATGACTTCTTCATATTGATCAGAAAATTCTCTTACTGTAACCTCCTCATCATTGCATCTAAATGCTTTAAGTTTTCTTCTTCTGTTTTGCTAAAAATTAATATATCGTCAAGATATACAATGACGAATTTCCCAATGAAATCCTTTAGGACTTCGTTCATCAATCTCATGAAAGTACTGGGCGCATTCGTTAAGACAAATGGAATGACAAGCCATTCATATATCCCTTCATTCATCTTGAATGTTGTCTTCCATTCATCACGTTCCCTCATTCTAATTTGATGATATCCACTTTTCAAATCAAGTTTTGAAAAAAAATTTGCTCCACTCAAACAATCCATCAAGTCATTCATCCTTGGCAATGGGAATCTATACCTGATGGTAATTTTGTTGATTTCCCTTGAGTCTGTACACATTCTCCAACCATCATCCTTTCTTGGGTTGAGCACTGTAGGAACAATGCATGGACTCAAGCTCTCCCAAATCATTCCTTTGTCCATTAATTCTTAGACCTGTCTCTTAACTTCTTCATTCTCCTACGACGTCAACCTATAAGATGCTTTGTTCAACAAACTGGCTCCAGGTATCAGATCGATATGATGGATTATACTCCTGATAGGTGGCAACAAACAAGGTAGTTCATCCTCTACTATATGACCAAACTCTTCAAGTAACTCCTAGATATCTTCTTGTAAATCATCTATCCTCGTATTGGTCAAAACAATTTTGGGCTTCCTGACCACAATAAATTGTGTGTCTTCCTTCTTTTTAACCTCATTAAGAAGTCCCTTCCCACTCATGATAAGTACAGTGTTTCTCATCTCTATTTTCACCTCTTTATCCTTAATCGACAACAACATGTGTGTCCTATCGCTTTTCTCCAGGGTGTACATGTTCTTTCTCTTATCATGAACCACGTTTTTGTCATATTGCCATGGTCTACCCAATAATAGGTGGAAAACATCCATGGGAATAACATCACATAATACCTCATCTTTATATCCTCCTATTTTAAATTCAACCAAACATTATTTAGTGACATTTACCTAATGTCCTTTTTGTAGCCACAAAACTTTGTATGGGCTTGCATATGCAACAGTCTCCAGCTCCATCTTTTCTACCATCTCTGTAGATACGAGATTATCTGTGCTACCACTGTCCACTATGACCTTGCATACCCTGTCTTTGGTTTTGCAAGCAGTCTGAAATAGGTTGTTTCGTTTTGCTGGGTTCTTTGGATCCTTCTCTGGTTTCAAGAGAACTTTCCTCATCATTAAGGATCTTCTACCCTCAGTGTCTTCTACCTCAAAATTCCATCCTTGAGCTTCGACAATGTGAGTTTCACCACCATATTTTTTTCTATCTGGACACTCATAGGATTTATGTCTAATTTTTCCACAGATAAATCATTTAACTTCGCCTCTCTGCCTCTTCCTCTTCCTCTGACTCGAGGAAAAGTATTTCTATCAGCATACTACCTTCCCTGTGAGCTTCCTCCTCTCTCAGGTTGAGTTTGAGGTTTCTTCTCCTCTTCCTTAGGTCTCTCTGTTCTATCCTGGGAAATCGTCTTGCCTCTGCTTTGATTTCTGCCTCAGCCTCTTTGACCTTGCTTCTGGCTCATCTTCTCTTCGGCTTTCAGAGCCATGCGATAAGAATATTCTACGGTTCGTATGGTCATCATGCTCATCTCATCCAGAATGTCATATCATAGACCATTCATATACCTGGAAACATTTTCATTATCGCTTTCCCAATGACCTGCTCTGATGTTTATCCTGTAGAATTCTTCAATGTATTCTTTCACTGACATCAGCTTCTATCTCAAATTCTACATCCTCCGAAACAGATTGATTTGATAATCCTTGGGTATAAACTTGGCTTCCATTTTCAGCTTCATTTTCACTTTCATCTTCAATGATATCCCTAGTGTCAATTGTGTGCCTTTGTGTTGTCTCCATAGCATCAAGCCTGGCACGTAATTCACGCATTTCTCTTTCCACTGCAGGATCAGGCATTTGCCTGTCTCTTCTTCTCGATGGCATGGATGTAAAGTTCCTCTCTTCTTCTCTCTACTACAGAAAGCAAATAATTGGTTATGTGCTCTGATACCACAACTGGTGCAGACCTCCTGCCCTCAGGCTGAGATCTACTCAGGATCTTTTCCAAAACCCCACAAAGAGTTAATTAATCCCTTTGTTTAAGCCCACGTAGGATTTTGCGTTTCACGAGTTTGGGGCACTTCCAATACTACGCCCTGGTCCTCGGCAATAACCGAAACATGAAATGAAAATGGGATAAGGTGTAAGCCCTCTCTTCAGCCCTCTTTTCCTATAGGACTACAACCAAGCCTTATGTAGGCACCTTTCACAACTCACGATTTTGCGAGTTGGAGCACCAACTTCTTGTTCCCTCCCCTTGCAAATTCCCAATTCCGAAATTTCACCTTTGATGAGATCAACGACTGTGAGCCTCCCCTGATCCGATGGTCCGAATCATTTTTGGGGTTTCGTGAATCGGGAGTTCACGACTCTTGACTCCAAAATCACTTGTCGCTCCAATCCCCGAATTCACGAAGTGATCTACTGGCTCAAACCGACCACGATCAATGGTCCACGTTGATTCTTGATATCAAGGTGGTGGGTTCATTCGACTTATAACCACCTTACAGCTCCCTTGGATCCTACGGTCCTTGCAATTTCACGAGTTCTCCACGAATAATTTTGATTGACCGATTCACTTCTCAATGACTTCTACCCAAACAACTCGGTGTTCTCCTTCCTGAAATTGACTTCTATGAGACAATTTCAACCTTCGTCTCCCTTTGACCACTTCCAAAGGTTAAATCCCTCCTGTGCTTTGCCTGTAAACTCAAGCTTCCAAGCTTCCAAAAGGATCCCTGCACGTACTCCTTGCTGAAAACTTTCAAATAACCTCTGGTTATTTGAGTCTTCGACCATGTGCACTCTTTGCAATAGTAGTCTCTCAATCTTCCTCCTGGATTTGTAAAATCCAAGGCTTCACTCAACCTGCGCACACCTTGCACGACTCTTCTGTCTGAAAAAAAAAGCGCAATCTGAATCTCTTCTGAGAGTTCTGAGATGAAACTCAGAGTCTGGTCGACGCACTCCTTGCAGACCCTCCACTGCACTCTTTGCAGGATTTCTCAGAAAGAGAAACAATTGAAACTCATTCTTCCCTTACCTGAAATTCAAACATTCAACATAGAATTCCAGAACCTACAAACATACATATCATTGAAAGAAATTCATACAGAGAATACAAAACAAGCATGCAACATACCATTCAACAGGTGGTTCTCACAACCATAACAAACACATCAATTGGAATCAAAGGTTTCTTCTATCAATTCCATTTCTCCTGTACATGGTAAATATCAACAGCTAAAATGCATGAAGTTCTATGTTCTCCTCTATTCTCTTTTGTAGCTCTACAACTTATGAATCCTGAATTATGTTACAATGGTACAAGGGTTGAGGGTGTATATCATCGGTTTTCCCTCCTACACTCCTAAACTGTCTAATCTAACATTCATATCTACCTACTTGCATTAAACAATCATAAATGTCTATTACATCTGGCGGATAGGAGCACATGCTCTAAAGTCAGTTTAGATCTGAATTTATAAATGCAGTTGCACTTTCTTCCTATCTGTTACATTAATGTCCATTCATTAATCTTTAAAACACTTCAAAATGTGCACTGGCACTTTTCCAGCTGTCTCCTTTGGTTAGGCACGTATCTTTGGATTTATGCGATGCTCTTCCATCATACTCCCTTGCTTGAAAATTTTCATGAACTCTTGTTCATGAGTTCCTTCACCGTTTGTCCATGCTTTTGAATTGTTGTTTCATCCTTCCAACTGTCATCTTCAACTGGATGTCCTTTCCACTTGACCAAGTATTCAAAATACTCTTTTCTTCCGGTCTTTCTGCTAATCCTCTTGTCAATTATTCTTTCCATCTGTGGCTTTTCAGCTACAGGCATTTGTTTTGTCCATTTAATTTCTTTATGTTCATCCTCTGCTCCTTCTTCTTCAGCTCTGTAAGGGTACAAATCCACGACATTGAATATCGGTGAGATTCCAAACCCATCGGGTAATTCAATCTCATATGCGTTTGTCCCAAATTTCCTTATGACCTTGCACAGTCCAATATTTTTCATCTTCAGTTTGTTATACGTTCCCCTTGGGAACCTCTCCTTCCTCAAATGTGAAAGAATCAAATCACCAACTTCAAATTGAAGTTTCTACCTATGTTGATCTGCTCTATGCTTGTATTCTTGACTTGAACTCTACAATCGCTCCTTGATTCGGCTATGAATCTCCTTCATTCCTTCTGCAAAGTCCTTTGCACTAGCACTCCTAACTTTAGCTTGTTCTGCATCTTTCAATTCAGAAAATCTGCTTGGCTGCATTCCATATACAATCTAGCCGAATGGAATCTGCCTTGTGCTACTATTGAGTGAATCATTGTAAGTGAATTCTGCCTATGGCAGAATGTGATCCCATTGACTGTCGTGTTCAGTCACTAAGCTTCTTAACAAATCTCCCAAGCTCCTGTTCACGACCTCAGTCTTTCCATCCATATGAGGATGATATGTCGAGCTAAAAGACAATTTTTTCCCCAGATTCTTCCATAAATTCCTCCTGAAATGTCCTACGAACTTGGTGTCCCGATAAAAAATGATACTCCTTGGCAAGCCATGAAGTCTAATGACTTCCTTGAAAAAAAGGTTCGCAATATGAGTTTCGTCATTAGTTTTCTGGCATGGTATGAAATGTGCCATCTTTGAAAATCTGTCTACTGCTATAAAGATTGAATTATCTCCCCTTTGTGTCCTTGGCATTCCCAGTATGAAATCCATGCTCACTGAGTCCCATGGCCTTTCAGGTATGGGTAAAGGTTGATATAATCCTGCATTCTGCCTTTTTCCCTTCATGTGCTGGCAAATTCTGCATCTATCAATGAATTTATTCACATCTGTTCTCATCCCTGGCCAATAATATGAGCTATTCAACTTGGAGAACGTTTTGTCATGACCAAAGTGTCCAGAAAATCCTCCATTGTTCTTTTCCTTTAGCAAATTCTCCCTCATGGAGCATTTCAGAATACATAGTTGATTTCCCCTAAACAATAAGCCATCTTGGATCATGTAGTCAGTCCATTGGCTTCTATCCCTGAGAATTGGATTCTCACATGCCTCATATGCTTCTTTGAAGTCTGGATCATCCTTGTACATTTCCTTGAGGTTATCAAATCCCAAAGTCTTGACTCTGAATTCCTGCATAAGTAAACATTTCCTGCTCAAAGCATCATTGACTTTGTTAGCAGTTCTAGAAATATGCTTAATCACAAAAGTAAAATTCTGCATGAATTAAACCCATTTAGCATGCTTTTGGTTCAACTTCTCTGGTAGATTCATGAATTGCAAAGCGTGATTATCGTTGTACAAAACAAACTCCTTAGGAACCGAATAGTGCCTCCATTTCTTTAGTGCTTGTATGACTTCATAGAATTATTTGTCATACGTGGAGTACTTGATCTTTGATTCATTCAGTTTTTCACCGAAATACACGATTGGCCTTTTGTCTTGGCTCAAGACCACTCCAATGGAAAATCCACTTGCATCACACCTGACCTAGAATGTCTTGCTGAAATCTGGCAAAACCAGAATTGGTCGTTCTGTGATCTTCTTCTTCAATAGGTTGAATCTCTTCTCTACTTCCTTTGTCCAGTGAAAAGTTTGATGTCTTTTCTTCACCGTATCCATCATTGGTGTGCCAATTCCACTGAAATTTCAGATGAATTTCCTGTAGAAGTTATCCAAACCATGGAAGCTTCGAACTTCAAATACGCTCTTCGGTGATGGCCAATCCTTAATCGCATTTATCTTTTCCGGATCCATTTTCAATTCATTTGCAGAGATAACAAAACCCAAATAAATGATTTTTGTCCTCATAAATGATGACTTCTTCATATTGATCAGCAATTTCTCTTGCTATAACCTCCTCATCACTGCATCTAAATGATTTAAGTGTTCTTCTTCTGTTTTGCTGAAAATTAATATATCGTCAAGATATACATTGACGAATTTCCCAATGAAATCCTTTAGTACTTCGTTCATCAATCTCATGGGAGTACTGGGTGCAATCGTTAAGCCAAATGGCATACAAGCCATTCATATATCCCTTGATTCATCTTGAATGTTGTCTTCCATTCATCACCTTCCCTCATTCTAATTTGATGATATCCACTTTTCAAATCAAGTTTTGAAATAAACTTTGCTCCACTCAAACAATCCATCAAGTCATCCATCCTTAGCAATGGGAATCTCTACCTGATGGTAATTTTGTTGATTTCCCTTGAGTCTGTACACATTCTCCAGCCATCATCCTTTATTGGGCTGAGCACTGTAGGAATAGTGCATGGACTCAAGCTCTCCCGAATCAATCCTTTGTCCATTAAGTTCTGGACATGTCTCTTAACTTCTTCATTCTCCTGCGGTGTCAACCTATAAGTTGCTTTGTTCGGAAAACTGGGTCCAGGTATCAGATCGATATGATGGCTTATACTCCTGATAGGTGGCAACGAACAAGGTAGCTCATCCACTACTATATGAACAAATTCTTCCAGCAACTCCTGGATATCTTCTTGTAAATCATCTATCCTCGTATTGGTCAAAACAATTTTGGGCTTCCTAACCACAATAAATTGTGTGTCTTCCTTCTTCTTAACCTCACTAAGAAGTTCCTTCCCACTCATGAGAAGTACAGTGTTGCTCATCTCTATTTTCACCTCTTTATCCTTAATCGGCAGTAACATGTGTGTCCTACTGCTTTTCTCTAGGGTGTACGTGTTCTTTCTCCCATCATGAACCATGTTTCTGTCATATTTCCATGGTCTACCCAACAGTAGGTGGAAAACATCCATGGGAATAACATCACATAATACCTCATCTTTATATCCTCCTATTTTAAATTCAACAAAACATTGTTTAGTGACATTTACCTGATGTCCTTTTTGTAGCCATGAAACTTTGTATGGGCTTGCATGTGCAACAGTCTCTAGCTCCAGCGTTTCTACCATCTCTATAGATAAGAGATTATCTGTGCTACCGCTATCCACTATGACCTTGCATACCCTATATTTGGTTTTGCAAGTAGTCTGAAACAGGATGTTTCTTTGGGTTGGGTTCTCTCGCTCCTTCTCTGGTTTCAAGAGAACTTTCCTCATCATTAAGGATCTTCTTCCCTCAGCGTCTTCTGCCTCAACATTCCATCCTTAAGCTTTGACAATGTGAGTTTCACGACCATATTTTTTCCTTTTTGGACACTCATAGTATTTATGCCTAATTTTTCCATAGATAAAGCATTTCACTTCGCCTCCTCTGTCTCTTCCTCTTCCTCTGACTCGAGGAAAAGTATTTCTATCAGCATACTGCCTTCCATGTGAGCTTCCTCCTCTCTTAGGTTGACTTTGAGGTTTCTTCTCCTCTTCCTTAGGTATTTGTGTTCTATCTTGGGAAATCGTCTTGCCTCTGCTTTGATTTCTGCCTCGGCCTCTTTGATTTTTCTTCTGGCTCAGCTTCTCTACATATTTTAGAGCCATCTGATAAGCATCTTCTATGGTTCATATGGTATTCATGCTCATCTCGTCCTGAATGTCATATCGTAGACCATTCATATACCTGACAACCTTTTCATCATCGCTTTCCCGATGACCGTCTCTGATGTTTATCCTATAGAATTCTTCAGTGTATTCTTTCACTGACATTAGCTTCTGTCTCAAATTATGCATCCTCTAAAATAGATTGATTTGATAATCCTTGGGTATAAACTTGGCTTTCATTTTTGCAACCATTCTATCCCAGATTTTGATTTTCTATTTTCCTTTGCAGCGTCTATCAGCCTACATCTCGTCCCACCACAGTGTTGCATGCCCTTTAAGTTTGGTAACAACATGTTTTACTTTCTTGTCTTCTTCGACATCCTCATAGTTGAAGTACTTGTCCAGAGTTCTAATCCAATCGATAACATCTGAGTTTCCCTCATACATGGGAATGTCCATTTTTTCTCTGGCACCTATCCTTGCAATAGCCCTGAATAGACATTCTTCTGCAGCATCTTCAGCCACAAATCCTTTGTTTTCAGCTTCATTTTCACTTTCATCTTCGCTGATATCCCCAGCGTCAACTGTGCACCTTTGTGTTGTCTCCATAGCATCAAGCCTAGCACATAATTAACGCATTTCTCTTTCTACTGCAGGATCAGGCATTTGCCTGTCTCTTCTTCTCGGTGGAATGGTTGTAAAGTTCCTCTCTTCTTCTCTTTGCTATAGAAGGCAAAGAATTGGTTTTGTGCTCTGATACCACAACTAGTGCAGACCTCCTGCCCTCAGGCCAACATCTGCTTAGGATCTTTTCCAAAACCCCACCAAGAGTTAATTAAACCCTTTATTTAAGCCTGTGTAGGATTTTGGGTTTCGTGCATTTGGGGAGCTTCCAATACTATGCCCCAGTCCTTGGAAATAGCCGAAACATGAAATGAAAATGGGCTAAGGTGTAAGCCCTCTCTTCAACCCCCTTTTCCTATAGGACTACAACCAAGCCTTATGTAGGAACCTTTCACAACTCACGATTTCACGAGTTGGAGCACCAACTTCTTGTGCCCTCCCCTTGCGAATTCCCGATTCTGAAATTTCTCCTTTGATGAGATCGACAACAATGATCCTCCCCTGATCCGACGGTCCAGATCTTTTTGGGGTTTCACGAATCAGGAGTTCCCGACTCTTGACTCCAAAATCACTTGTCGCTCAAATCCCCAAGTTCACGAAATGATCTAGTGGCTCAAATCGACCACGATCAATGGTCCACATTAATTCTTGATATCAGGGTGGTGGGTTCATTTGACTTCTAACCACCTTATATCTCCTCTGGATCCTACAGTCCTCACGATTTCACGAGTTCTCTGCGGAGAATTCTGATTGCCCGATTCACTTCTCAATGACTTCTACCCAAACAACTCGGCATTCTCCTTCCTGAACTTGAATTATATGAGACGATTTCGACCTTCGTCTCCCTTTGACCACTTTCAAAGGTTAAATCCCTCTCGTGCTTCGCTTTTAAACTCAAGCTTCCAAGCTTCCAAAAGGATCCCTGCACGCATTCCTTGCGGAAAAATTTCAAATAACCTCTGGTTATTTGAGTCTTCAACCCTGTGCACTCTTTGCAATAGTAGTCTATCAATCTTCCTCCTGGATTTTTAAAATCCAAGACTTCACTCGTCCTGTGCACACCTTACACGACTCTTATGTCTGAAAAAAAAAGCGCAATCCGAATCTCTTCTAAGAGTTCTGAGATGAAACTCAGAATCTGGCCGACGCACTCCCTGTGGACCCTCCACTGCACTCTTTGTAGCATTTCTTAGAAAGAGAAACAATTCAAACTCGTTCTTCCCTTAACATAGAATTCTAGAACCTACAAACATACATAGCATTGAAAGAAATGCATACAGAGAATACAAAACAAGCTTGCAACATACCATTCAACAGGTGGTTCTCACAACCATAGCAAACACATCAATTGGAATCAAAGGTTTCTTCTATTAATTCCAGTGCCCCTATACATGGTAAATATCAATAGCTAAAATGCATGAAGTTCTCTGTTCTCCTCTATTCTCTTTTGTAGCTCTACAACTTATGAATCCTGAATTATGTTACAATGGTACAAGGGTTGAGGGTGTCTATCATCCGTTTTCCCTCCTACACTCCTAAACTGTCTAATCTAACATTCACATCTACCTACTTGTATTAAATAATCATAAATGTCTATTACCTCTGGTGGATAGGAACACACGCTCTAAAATCAGTTTAGATCTGTAGTTATAAATGCAACTGCATGTTTTGCCTACCTAATACATTAATGTCCATTCATTAATCTTCAAAACACTTCAAAATGTGTGCTGGTTCTTTTCCAGCTGTCTCCTTTGGTTAGGTGCATATCTTTGGATTTATGCGATGCTCTTGCATCATACTCCCTCGCTTGAAAATTTTCATGAACTCATGTTCATGAGTTCCTTCACTGTTTGACCATGCTTTTGAATTGTTGCTTCATCCTCCCAACTGACATCTTCAACTGGATGTCCTTTCCACTTGACCAAGTATTCAAAATACTCTTTTCTTATGGTCTTTCTGCTAATCCTCTTGTCAATTTTGCTTTCCATCTATGGTGTTTCAGCTACAGCCATTTGTTTTGTCCATTTAATTTCTTTTTGTTCATCCTCTACTCCTGCTTCTTTATCTCTGTAAGGGTACAAATCTATGACAGTGAATATCGATGCGATTCCAAACCCATCGGGTAATTCAATCTCATATGCGTTTGTCCCAAATTTCCTTATGACCTTGCACGGTCCAATATTTTTCATCTTCAGTTTGTTATACGTTCCCCTTGGGAACCTCTCCTTCCTCAAATGCGCAAGAATCAAATCACCAACTTCAAATTGAAGTTTCCGCCTGTGTTGATCTGTTCTACGCTTGTATTCTTGACTTGAACTCTACAATCGCTCCTTGATTCAGCTGTGAAGCTCCTTCATTCCTTCTACAAATTCCTCTGCACTAGCACTCCTAAATTTAGCTTGTTCTGCATCTTTCAATTTAGAAACTCTGCATGGTTGCATTCCATATACAATATGGCTGAATGGAGTCTGTCTTGTGTTTCTATTGAGTGAATCGTTGTAAGAAAATTCTGCCTGTGGCAGAATGTGATCCCATTGACTGTGGTGTTCAGTCACTAAGCTCCTTAACAAATCTCCCAAGCTCTTGTTCACAACCTCAGTCTTTCCATCCATATGAGGATGATATGTCGAGGTAAAAGACAAGTTTGTCCCCAGATTCTTCCATAAAGTCCTCCAAAAATGTCCTATGAACTTGGTATCCTGATCAGAAATGATACTCCTTGGCAAGCCATGAAGTCTGATGACTTCCTTTAAAAATAGGTTCACAATATGAGTTGTGTCACTAGTTTTCTCGCATGGTATGAAATGTGCCATATTTGAAAATCTGTCTACTACTACAAAGATTAAATCATCTCCCCTTTGTGTCCTTGGCAGTCCCAATATGGAATCCATGCTCACTACGTCACACGGAATTTCAGGTATGGGTAAAGGTTGATATAATCTTGCGTTCTGCCTTTTTCCCTTCATGTGCTGGCAAATTCTGCATCTATCCACGAATTTCTTCACATCTGTTCTTATCCCTGGCCAATAATATAAGCTATTCAACTTTGAGAACGTTTTTTCATGACCAAAGTGTCCAACCAATCCTTCACTGTGCTTTTCCTTTAGCAAATTCTCCCTCATGGAGCATTTCAGAATACATAGTTGATTTCCCCTAAACAATAAGCCATCCTGGATCATGTAGTCAGTCCATTGGCTTCTATCCCTGAGAATTGGATTCTCATATCCCTCATATGCTTCTTTGAAGTCTGGATCATACTTGTACATTTCCTTGAGGTTATCAAAACCCAAAGTCTTGACTCTGAATTCCTGCATAAGAAAACATTTCCTGCTCAAAGCATCAACGACTTTGTCAGCAATTACAGAATTATGCTTAATCACAAAAGTAAAATTATGCATGAATTAAACCCATTTAGCATGCTTTTGGTTCAACTTCTCCTGTTGATTCACGAATTGCAAAGCGTGATTATCGTTGTATAAAATGAACTCCTTAGGAACCAAATAGTGCCTCCATTTCTTCAATGCTTGTATGACTGCATATAATTCTTTGTCATACGTGGAGTACTTGATCTTTGCTTCATTCAGTTTTTCACTGAAATACGTGATTGGCCAGTTGTCTTGGCTCAATACCGCTCCAATGGAAAATCCACTCGCATCACACCTGACCTGGAATGTCTTGTTGAAAGCTGACAAAACTAGAATTGGTCGTTCAGTGATCTTCTTCTTCAATAGGTTGAATCTCTTCTCTGCTTCCTCTGTCCAGTGAAAAGCTTTATGTATTTTCTTCCCCATATCCATCATTGGTGCGCCAATTCCACTGAAATTTGAGATGAATTTCCTATAGAAGCTATCCAAACCATGGAAGCTTCGAACTTCAAATACTCTCTTCGATGATGGCCAATCCTTAATCGCATTTATCTTTTTCGGATCCATTTTCAATTCATTTGCAGAGATAACAAAACCCAAATAAATGAGTTCTCTCCTCATAAATGATGAATTCTTCATATTGATCAGAAAATTCTCTTGTTGTAACCTCCTTATCACTTCATCTAAATTATTTAGGTGTTCTTCTTCTATTTCGCTGAAAATTAATATATCGTCCAGATATACAATGATGAATTTCCCAATGAAATCATTCAGGACTTCATTCATCAATCTCATGAAAGTATTGGGCGCATTCGTTAAACCAAATGGCATGACAAGACATTAATATAGCCCTTCATTCATCCATCTTGAATGTTGCCTTCCATTCATCACCTTCCCTCATTCTAATTTGATGATATCCACTTTTCAAATCAAGTTTTGAAAAAAACTTTGCTCCACTCAAACAATCCATCAAGTCATCCATCCTTGGCAATGGGAATCTGTACTTGATGGTAATTTTTTTTATTTCCCTTGAGTCTGTACAAATTCTCTAGCCATCATCCTTTCTTGGGCTGAGCACTGTAGGAATAGTGCATGGAATCAAGCTCTCTCGAATCAATCCTTTGTCCATTAAGTCCTGGACATGTCTCTTAACTTATTCATTCTCTTGCGGTGTCAACCTATAAGTTGCTTTGTTCGACAAACTAGATCCATGTATCATATCGATATGATGGATTATACTCTTGATAGGTGGAAAAGAACAAGGTAGTTCATCCACTACTATATCAACAAATTCTTCCAGCAACTCCTAGATATCTTCTTGTAAATCATCTATCCTTATACTGGTCAAAACAATTTTGGGCTTCCTGACTACAATAAATTCTTTGTATTCCTTCTTCTTAACCTCATTAAGAAGTTCCTTCCCACTCATGAGAAGTACAGTGTTGATCATCTCTATTTTCACCTCTTTATCCTTAATCGATAGCAACATGTGTGTCCTACCGCTTTTCTCCAGGGTGTACGTGTTCTTTCTCCCATCATGAACCACGTTTCTATCATATTGCCATGGTCTACCCAACAATAGGTGGAAAACATCCATGGGAATAACATCACTTAATACCTCATCTTTATATCCTCCTATTTTAAATTCAACCAAACATTGTTTAGTGACATTTACATGATGTCCTTTTTGTAGCCACAAAACTTTGTATGGGCTTGCATGTGCAAGAGTCTCCAGCTCCATCTTTTCTACCATCTTTGTAGATACGAGATTATCTGTGCTACCACTATCCACTATGACCTTGCATACCCTGTCTTTTGTTTTGCAAGCAGTCCGAAATAGGTTGTTTCTTTGGGCTGGGTTCTCTGGCTCCTTCTCTAGTTTCAAGAGAACTTTCCTCATCATTAAGGATCTTGTGCCCTCAGCGTCTTCTGCCTCAACATTCCATCCTTGATCTTTGACAATGTGAGTTTCACCACCATATTGTTTTTTGTCTGGACACTCATAGGATCTATGTCTGATTTTTGCACAGATAAAGCAATTCACTTTGCTTCCTCTGCCTCTTCCTCTTCCTCTTCCTCTGACTCAAAGAAAAGTATTTCTATCAGCATACTGCCTTCCCTGTGAGCTTACTCCTCTCTCAGGTTGAGTTTGAGCTTTCTTCTCCTCTTCCTTAGGTCTCTGTGTTCTGTCCTAGGAAATTGTCTTGCCTCTTCTTTGATTTATGCCTCGGCCTCTTTGACCTTGCTTCTGGCTCAACTTCTCTTCAGATTTCAGAGCCATATGATAAGCATATTCTACCGTTCATATGGTCATCATGCTGATCTCGTCCTGAATTTCATATCATAGACCATTCATATACCTGACAACCTTTTCATCATCACTTTCTCGATGACCTGTTCTGATGTTTATCTTGTAGAATTCTTCATTGTATTCTTTCACTGACATCAGCTTCTGTCTCAAATTTTGCATCCTCTGAAACAGATTAATTTGATAATCCTTGGGTATAAACTTGGGTTTCATTTTTGCAACCATTCTATCCCAGCTTTTGACTTTTTGTTTTCCTTTGCAGCGTCTGTCAGCCTACAATTCGTCCCACCACAGTGTTGCATGCCCTTTAAGTCTGGTAACAACATGTTTGACTTTCTTGTCTTCTTTGAAATCCTCATAGTCGAAGTACTTGTCCAGAGTTCTAATATAATCAAGAATCTCTTCAACATCTATGTTTCCCTCATACAAGGGAATGCCCATTTTTGCTCTGGCACCTATCCTTGCAACAACCCTGAATAGGCGTTCTTCTGCAACATCTTAAGCCACAAATCCTTCGTTTTCAACTTCATTTTTCACTTTCATCTTCGTTGATATCCCCAGCGTCAACTGTTCGCCTTTTTGTTGTCTCCATAGCATCAATCCTGACACGTAATTCATGCATTTCTCTTTCCACTGCAGGATAAGGCATTTGCCTGCCTCTTCTTCTCGGCGGTATGGCTGTAAAGTTCCTCTCTTCTTCTCTCTGCTATAGAAAGAAAAGAATTGGTTCTATGATTTGATACCACAACTGCTGTAGACCTCCTGCCCTCAGGCTGAGATCCGCTCAGGATCTTTTTCAAAACCCCGCCAAGAGTTAATTAAACCCTTTGTTTAAGCCCGTGTAGGATTTCGGGTTTCACGAGTTTGGGGCGCTTCCAATACTATTCCCTGGTCCTTGGCAATAGCCGAAATGTGAAATGAAAATGGGCTAAGGTGTAAGCCCTCTCTTCAGTCCCCTTTTCCTATAGGAGCCTTATGTAGGCACCTTTCACAACTCATGATTTCGCAAGTTGGAGCACCAACTTCTTGTGCCCTCCCCTTGCGAATTCTCGATTCCAAAATTTCACCTTTGATGAGATCGATGACTGTGAGCCTCCCCTGATCTGACTGTCTAGATCATTTCAGTGTTTCACGAATCGAGAGTTCACGACTCTTGACTCCAAAATCACTTGTCGCTCCAATCCCCGAATTCATGAAATGATCTACTGGCTCAAACTGACCACGATCAACGGTCCATGTTGATTATTGACATCAAGGTGGTGGTTTCATTCGACTTCTAGCCACCTTACAGCTCCTCTGGATCCTACGGTCCTCGCGATTTTGCGAGTTCTCCGTGGAGAATTATGATTGCCCGATTCACTTCTCAATGACTTCTACCCAAACAAATCAGCATTATCCATCCTGAACTTGACTTCTATGAGATGATTTCGACCTTCATCTCCCTTTGAACACTTTCAAAGGTTAAATCTCTCCTATCCTTCGCTTGTAAACTCAAGCTTCCAAGATTTCAAAAGGATCCCTGCACGCACTCCTTGCGGAAAACTTTCAAATAACCTCTGGTTATTTGAGTCTTTGACCCTGTGCACTCTTTGCAATAGTAGTCTCTCAATCTTCCTCCTGGATTTGTAAAATCCAAGACTTCACTCGGCCTGTGCACACCTTGCACAACACTTGTATTTGGAAAAAAAAGCACAATTTGAATCTCTTCTTAGAGTTCTGAGATGAAACTCAGAGTCTGGTTGACACACTCCTTGCCTTCCCTCCACTGCACTCTTTACAGGAGTACTCAGAAAGAGAAACAATTGAAACTCATTCTTCCCTTACCCGAAATTCAAACATTCAATATAGAATTCCAGAACCTACAAACATACATAGCATTGAAATAAATGCATACAAAGAATACAAAACAAGCCTACAACATACCATTCAACAGGTGGTTCTCACAACCATAACAAACACATCAATTGGAATCAAAGGTTTCTTCTATTAATTCCAGTGCTCCTGTACATGGTAAATATCAATAGCTAAAATGCATGAAGTTCTCTGTTCTCCTCTATTCTCTTCTTCAGCTCTACAACTTATGAATCCTGAATTATGTTACAATGGTACAATGGTTGAGGGTGTCTATCATTTGTTTTCCCTCCTACACTCCTAAACTATCTAATCTAACATTTGTATCTACCTACTTGCATTAAACAATCATAAATGTCTATTACATCTGGTGGATAGGAACACACACTCTAAAATCAGTTTAGATCTGCATTTATAAATGCAACTGCATGTTCTTCCTATCTATTACATTAGTGTCCATTCATTAATATTCAAAACACTTCAAAATGTGTGCTGGCGCTTTTCCATCTATCTCCTTTGGTTAGCCATGTATCTTTGGATTTATGTGATGCTCTTGCATCATACTCCCTCGCTTGAAAATTTTCATGAACTCCTGTTCATGAGTTCCTTCACTATTTTTCCATGCTTTTGAATTGTTGTTTCATCCTCCCAACTGGCATCTTCAACTGGATGTCCTTTCCACTTGACCAAGTATTCAAATACTCTTTTATTTTGGTCTTTATTCTAATCCTCTTGTCAATTATGCTTTCCATCTGTGGATTTTCATCTAGAGGCATTTGTTTTGTCCATTTAATTTCTTTTTGTTCATCCTCTGCTCCTTCTTCTTCATCTCTATAAGGGTACAAATATGTGACATTGAATATCGGTGAGATTCCGAACCCATCGGGTAATTCAATATCATATGCGTTTGTCCCAAATTTCCTTATGACCTTGAACGGTCCAATATTTTTCATCTTCAGTTTGTTATACGTTCCCCTTGGGAACCTCTCCTTCCTCAAATGCGAAAGAGCCAAATCACCAACTTCAAATTGAAGTTTTCTCCTGTGTTGATCTTCTCTATGCTTGTATTATTGACTTGAACTCTACAATCGCTCCTTGATTCGGCTGTGAAGCTCCTTCATTCCTTCTGCAAGGTCCTCTGCACTAGCACTCCTAAATTCATCTTGTTCTGCATCTTTCAATTCAGAAACTCCGCTTGGCTGCATTCCATATACAATCTAGCTGAATGGACTCTACTTTGTGCTTCTATTGAGTGAATCGTTGTAAGCGAATTCCTCTATGGCATAATGTTATCCCATTGACTATGGTGTTCAGTCACTAAGCTCCTTAACAAATCTCCCAAGCTCCTGTTCACGACCTCAGTCTTTCCATCCATCTGAGGACGATATGCAGAGCTAAAAGACAAGTTTATCCCTAGATTCTTCCATAAAGTCCTCCAGAAATGATACTCCTTGGCAAGCCGTGAATTCTAATGACTTCCTTGAAAAACAGGTTCGCAATATGAGTTCCGTCACTAGTTTTCTGGCATGGTATGAAATGTGCCAGCTTTGAAAATATGTCTACTACTACAAAGATTGAATCATCTCCCCTTTGTGTCCTTGGCAGTCCCAATATGAAATATATGCTCACTGCATCCCACGGGCTTTCAAGTATGGCTAAAGGTTGATATATAAAGGTTGATATAATCCTGCATTCTACCTTTTTCCCTTCGTGTGCTGGTGTTACACATAAAAAATATTCACTTTGATAGTGTCGCAAGTGTCGTCATTACAAGGGTCGCAAGTGTCTCTTTTTTCTCACAAGAGTCGCAAGTGTCAAAGAAAGCATACTGCCATGATGCCTATGTCATGCTTATAATGACATGAGAAGGACACTTGAAACACCTCAAACAGTTGATTTGGAAGAAGAGAAATGAGTGTTATCACTGAAATTTCGTCCGCACATGGCGACAAGAACTCCGCATCGTCAAAACAAGACTGAATTCATTCATAGCACAAGATTAATTCCACAACAATGCAAAAGGGTCAAAAAACTATACAAAATGACCAAAAAATTGAAGGGCGCTTTACAGAACAGGGGTGCGCGTGCATATGCGCGTAACAACAACGTACAATGCGCGCATGCGCGCACGATGTGCAGTTGTTGGGCAAAAAACCCACGCACCTGCTAAACGACGCATTTATTAAAATTGGTCGGCCTCCCAACCACTAATGGATCAGCTCCCAAGTCGATTTGACACCAAATCCGAGCTCAATCCGCATGGTGGGCTGGTCAAAGACCTAATTGAACCCTAAAGAGCCTCTTTTCACACTCTAAAGAGGTTACATAATCACTCAATGCTGGGCTATAAAAATCCATGAATAACCATCACTTTCTCAAGGAATTACATGTATTGTTATGCTGCTAAGATTGCTAAGGACTCATTCTTTGGCAAGAACGTAATTAGCACCATTTCATTGAGCTATCCACCTCTCCCTTGAGTGGATATGCTTAGAGTTCTTTTACCATCATTTTCATCTTTTTCATTGTAAGGAGAGCAAGCTTGTGAGGGCCTCAAGAGCCTTCCATTGGAGGAAGAAGGGACCCAAGTCCCCTTTCTTCATTGTGCCTTTGGATTTCATCAATAGATCAGCTTATACATTGGTGATATTGGTCCATTTGT